>PIJE02001197.1:156057-160064 GCA_002895965.2 Coryphaenoides rupestris | reverse complement strand
ATACCCTGTAGCCGTGGACTTACTTAAGCGGTAGACTCAATAAGTTGTACCCGTGAAATGACACTCATTTACGGGGTGCACTCATATATGTAGCCGGGGTGGCCGAGTGGTAATCACACGACGCCCACACACGGACACACACGGACACACACAGACCCCCAGAGCTCCAGAGCTCCAGAGCTCCAGAGATCCAGACATCCAGACATCCAGACATCCAGAGACCCAGACATCCAGAGACCCAGACATCCAGAGCATCTCCAGAGACCCAGAGACAGAAAAAGTGGTCTTACTGTTAAACCAAATTTTAAAAAATGCCAAAATGCAATATTATAGAATGGCCATCTAAATAACGCATGAATAGAAGGACCGCCTTTTCTCCACAGCAAGTGACTTGTTACTTCTCTTGCTCATGCCCGCCACCCTGTATATATTAACCATACAAAACAGCAAACTGACTGTAGAGTCATCATCCCATCCATGCCATCCATTTTTCGTCCGCTTATCCGGGGGGTCGGGTCGCGGTGGGCAGGCCCGGCTAAGCAGGGCCCCCCAGGCTTCCTTTTCCCCAGCCACGCTCTCTAGTTCCTTCCTGGGGGGATCCAGAGGCGTTCCCAGGCCAGACGAGATATATAATCCTGCCAGCGGTTCTGGGTCTGCCCCGGGGTCTCCTCCCAGTTGGACGTGCCCGGAAAACCTCCAAAGGGAGGCGCCCGGGGGGCATCCTAATCAGATGCCGAACCATCTCAACTGACTCCTTTCGATGCGGAGGAGCAGCGGCTCTACTCCGAGCTCCCTCCGGATGTCTGAGCTCCTCATCCTATCTCTAAGGCTGAGCCCAGCCACCCTGGCGGAGGAAACTCATTTCGGCCACTTGTATCCGCGATCTCATTCTTTCGGTCACTACCCAAAGCTCGTGACCAATAGGTGAGGGTTGGAACGTAGATGGACCAGTAAATCGAAAGCTTTGACTTCCGGCTCAGCTCCCTCTTCACCACAACGGACCGGTACAGCGGCCGCATCAATGCAGACGCTGCCCCAATCCGTCTGTCCATCTCCCGCTCCATTTTGCCCTCACTCGTGAACAAGACCCTGAGATACTTGAACTCCTTCGCTTGAGGCAGCAACTCACTCCCAACCCGGAGGGAACACTCCACCGTTTTCCGGCAGAGAACCATGGCCCTCAGACTTGGAGGTGCTGACTCTTCATCCCGACCGCTTCACACCTCGACTGCAAACCGCCCCAGTGCATGCTGGAGGTCACGGTCTGATGTAGCCAACAGAACCCACAATCATCTGCAAAGAGCAGAGGATGCAATTCTGAGGTCCCCAAACCGGACACTCTCCTCACCTCGGCTGCGCCTTGAGATTCTGTCCATGAAGATCACGACAGAACCGGTGACAAGGGACAACCTTGGCGGAGTCCCAACACCCACTGAGAACATGCTTGACTTTGTGCCGAGAATACGGACGCAAGCTCGCACTGTGTTCGTACAGGGACCGAATGGCACGTACCAACCGTCCCCGGTAGCCCATACTCCCGTAGTACCCCCCACAGGATTCCCCGGGGGACACGGTCATAGGCCTTCTCCAAGTCCACAAAAGCACATGTAGACTGGATGGGCAAACTCTCATGCGCCCCCTAACAACCCTGCGAGGGTAAAGAGCTGGTCCACTGTTCCACGGCCGGGACGGAGTCCGCATTGTTCCTCCTGGAGCTGAGGTTCGACAAATCGGCCGGAGCCTCCTCTCCAGGACCATGGAATAAACTTTCCCGGGGAGGCCTGAGCAGTGTGATACCCCGATAGTTGGAGCACACCCTCCGGTCCCCTTTTTTGAAAATGGGGACCACCACCCCGGTCTGCCACTCCACAGGTACTTGTCCCCCGACCTCCACGCGACATTGACTAGGCGTGTCAGCCACGACAACCCGACAATGTCCAGAGCCTTCAGCATCTCAGGGCGAATCTCATCCACACCTGGCGCCTTGCCACTGAAGAGCTTTTTGACTACTTCAGTGACCTCTTACCAAGGATATGGGTGAGACTTCCCCCGAGTCCTTTCAGACTCTGCCTCTTCCACAAGAAGGACGTACTGGTCGGGTTCAGGAGCTCCTCAAAGTGTTCTTTCCACCGCCCGACAATATCCTCAGTCTGGGTCAGCAGTTCTCCTCCCCGACTGAGCACAGCCTGAGCCAAGCCCTGCTTTCCCTTCCTGAGTCGCAGGACATATTATAGATATATTAAATCACCAGGTGTGAGAGAGATTAGCCATTCCAAGTGGTTTCAAAAACCGGCGTCAGGTTCGGTTTTTGACATCACAAGTGGGAGTGTCCACCCAGATATATGGTGGATAGATCGGCCGACCAGCCTACCCAGTGCACTGTAGCAACTGTAGCCTTTAACTAATCCAACACAGCCTACCGACCTCACCTTAACTCAGATGGTAAAAGTGCTTTACAGTATTGCCTCACATTCACCCATTCATACACCGACGGCGGCGTCAACCATGCAAGGTAACAACCAACACGTCAGGAGCAGGTAGGGTTAGGTGGTGTCTTGCTCAGGGACACCTCCACACTTAGCTAGGAGGAGCAGGTAGGGTTAGGTGGTGTCTTGCTCAGGGACACCTCCACACTTAGCTAGGAGGAGCAGGTAGGGTTAGGTGGTGTCTTGCTCAGGGACACCTCCACACTTAGCTAGGAGGAGCAGGTAGGGTTAGGTGGCGTCTTGCTCAGGGACACCTCCACACTTAGCTAGGAGGAGGAGGAGGAGCCCGGGGATCGAACCAGCAACCTTCCTGTTGCCAGACAACCGCTGTTATACCTCCTGAGCTACTGCCGCCCCAACTACACAGACTTACCGACCTCACCTTAACTCAGCCCTGTTTAGCTCATTCCAGTTTAGACAGGCCTTTGATTAACCTGTTTTTGCGGCAGGTCCGTATTCTTATTTATTATTCTCTGTGCTGTATTATCATCTTGTTGTTGCATATTTGTCCTATAGTGTGGGGAGCCGGGGATGGAACCAGGAACCAAACAAGCGCCGTACCTCCTGAGTCACTGAGGCAGGTTAATGGTGCCTGTAGTTGCCGCCGCCCGCCCGACCGCCCGCCCTCCCCACAGTGGGTGCTTGTCTCCCCTTGAGGTGACACTTGTATTATTTAAACGTTAAATGATATGTTCATGTTGTGTCGCTGTGTTTCCCCGCGCAGGAAAGACAAGCGTCCTCCCTCCCGGGGGGGGGGGGGGCAAGGTTACACTCGGTTGCCATGGAAACCCCCGCAGACGATTCTCCGCTTTTCTTCCCGTTGTAAATCGTGCTAATCTCGGGGCCAACGAGATGGTAATAAAGAGTAATGCTTTACCTCATTTGGTTAAATATGAAATTCATTCTGATTAGTCTGCGCCTCTGCGATGTCTTCCCGATCCAGGGACGCGCCGCCGTAGCGCAGATCAGGTTAGCGCTGACGTATAACTTACAATATACTTCGGTGAACGCAACACATATAACATAACGTGCAATACTTCTGCTCAAACGCCGACTTCCAGCACACACGGCCACACTGTGACACAAGCGAGACGTCTTAAGACGCCCAACTAGACGAGACTCGATATATCTCGCCTTGAACCTTCGCTGGATCGCTGATTCATTCATGATCTTTCTATCATATCTTTGGCTTTTATAGCTCTATCCTCTATGTCCTCTTTTATGGGAGGGAGAGGTTAAGGTTAGGATCGAGGGGGTCTTTTTTCCGGTCTTTTTCCCCCGAGTCGCAAAGTTATGACACACAACGAGGTGATTGGTCAGTTGCAATGATGGCCCTGGAGCAACATTTATTATGATGTTGTGGGAACAACACCAACACGGCGATGTATCAGGCGCTGCGCCTTTTGTGATGTCACAGTGGGGGTCACAGTTTGCTTTTAGTAGACAGGGGGTCGTCTGATGCCACTTCTAGACCACCAGCATACCCCCAATGACCCCTCAGCCAACTGATGAAGAGGAATG
>PIJE02001197.1:116057-153557 GCA_002895965.2 Coryphaenoides rupestris | reverse complement strand
TTTGCTCCAATCTGTTCGGAAACAACTTGTTCCGGGCTCATCGACTGACTTTGGCAGAGCCTCTGGCTCAGTGGAGTCCTCTCTCTCTCTCTCTTTCTCTCTCTCTCTCTCTCTCTCTCTCTCTCTGGTTCACTGACAGCAGAACAGAGGGAGAAGGTCTCAGTGTTAGTCATATTTTTTTCTCCAGGTTTGATTTGGACACGCTAGAGATGAAAGTGTGTCGAGATTGCCGATGTCACGCCATCATATTAACGAGTCGTGGGCGAGGACGGCAATTTCTCTGAATGAGTAAAGAACAAGATATTAACAGACTGTATATTTTAACAAATAACATTCCTCTCCCACACCAAGATCTAAGACGGTCACTACATGGACGAGACAGGACAACAAACTCACCAATGTGTGGCTTTCTGCTTGTGGAGTGTATGTGTGTGTGTGTGTGTGTGTGTGTGCTTGGGTGGCTGGTTTTAAGCAGCCTCACCCGGCCCGAGTCCGGCTGATTAGAGGCTGGGGGCTGATAGGTGAGGCTCCACACCGTTGGGTAATCAATGAGCACGGGTTCAATCAGCCATCACACACACACACACACACACACACACACACACGCGAAAAGACCACTAACATGTTAGCATTAGCTCTTTTGGAGCGTGCGTATTGATTAAAAGGAAACTTTAGTAAAAGTGAGTGAGTGTGTGTGTGTGTGTGTGTGTGGTCGTATATAAGATGGAATAACGACTTGTGCAGCACGTACCACACGGAAGACGTGCTCGTTCAACACTTCGCTTAAAGTGTTCGAGTTACTTGTGTTGGGGAACAACTGCGAGTGAGAAATTGTACTCGTGTTGCGATGAACATTTTGTTCCCGACGCGAGCAGCAAGCAAACGCGGAGCAGTTATGGAGCCCAAAGACGGAACAACAATATTTTCTGAATTCTCTTCTTCTTCTTCTCTGTGGCATCATTCTCTGTGTAATAGCAGAGCACCAGGGTTATACCGAATTACACGCAGACACCAGAACACTTTCGCTGCCCTCTCTCCCTTTCCTCACCCCCTCTCCCTTTCCTCACCCCCTCTCTCCCATCTCCTCAAACTCTCTCCCCCCCCCCCCCCCCCCCCCCCCAGCAGACAGCGTCATCAGTCTGGTGAGTCGGGGATAGAATAAAATGGTTTGGATACGTCAGCAGAGCTGTCTGGTCGTGGCTGGAAGTAAAACAGGTGGCCGTCGCACCATGAAATGTATTTTGTCCGCAGTTTACCGCACCTTAGTTAGGCTGCGACTATAGGCTTAGTCTTTGTGTGTGTGTGTGTGCGCGTGTGTGTGTGTGTGTGTGTGTGTGTGTGTGTGTGTGTGTGTGTGTGTGTGTGTGTGTGTGGTTCAATCTTGTGCCACGTCATCGTATCCGCTTTTCTCTGAATTACGGGCGAACTAAATGAAAGCTAAAATGTTACAACAATATAGGGAGTAGGAAGCGGAGATGACGGCGAGGATGTGAGGGGACGCTAACGAGCTACAGTACGAACACGTGGGATAATTACTATGTAGTCACTGTGACCTTTATGTCAGTCTGCAATTTTCTTTGTTTTAAACGTAGCTTGCATCGAGAAAAAGAATAAAAAACTGCCCTCGTTTGATGAGTCATTTACTGGCTCATCAACAAGGCCGCAAACTTCGGTGATTTTAATCCTCCGATCAATCTCGAAATGTGTTTAAAATGGGGGATTTATGCGAGAAAAAGGTGTTTGTTTATTCCTCGTGGGAGAACCGCCCCCCCGGACCCCTCTACTTAACCGTCGGGCGGTTGGGCGTGCCGGCTCCGCCCCCCCGGTATCGATCCAAGCAGTGTATCTGAGGTGCGCTGCAGTCGCGCGCTGTTGTGTCTCTGCGTAGAGCTCTCCCTCGCGCCCCACCACAAAGCAAACACACACACACGCGCACACACACACACACACACACACGCACACACACACACACGCACACACACACACACGCACACGCACACACATGCACACGCACACACACACACACACCACACATACACACACACCTGAGTTTACCTTCCGCTACGAGAGCCATCACTACCCACTGGGTGTTTGTTGAAGGGGAGAGCAGGGGATGTGAGAGAGAGAGAGAGAGAGAGAGAGAGAGAGAGAGAGAGAGAGAGAGAGAGAGAGAGAGAGAGAGAGCAATGGGGGATGTGGAATGGAGAGAACGCAGATGGTGAAGGAGTTGGGGGGGGGGCGAGAGAGCTTGGAGAGAAAGAAGGATACGAGAGCGAAGGAGAGATGGAAAGAGGGTAGAAAGACGGAGGGAGGGAAGAGAGAGAGACAGAGACAGAGGAGGGGAAAAGAGAGAGAGGGAGGGAGAGAGAGAGAGAGAGAGAGAGAGAGAGAGAGAGAGGGCGGGCGAGAGAGAGAAGGAGTGAGAGCGATAGAGAGAGAGAATAGGAGAGACAGGGGGAGGTGGAGGGAGGATCAGAGCGACAGGGGGAGGTGGATATAGAGAGAGAGAGAGAGAGAGAGAGAGAGAGAGAGAGAGAGAGAGAGGGAGAGAGAGAGGGAGAGGGAGGCAGAGGCGGAGGGGGAAATTATAAATCAGTAGGCTGAGCAGCGGCTGACAGTATTACATCCTTGGAGCGCCGCTCGCTAAGCAAGGTTAGCCTGTCTGACTGTGGGCACCGGCGGCCGCTATAGGCCCGCCGGAGGAGAGGCTAAATTAGGCAATTAAACACAAATAAATCTTCCGGCGCGGGCTCTCTGAGGCGCGCAGGGTTTGGCGTCGCGGTCGCGGTGCGGGAAACGTACGTGGCGAACGAGCGGCGGACGAAGGGAGCCGTTAGCTGCTAGCGCCGTAGCAGAACAAACATGCGGCCACTAAACTAAAGGCCGGTTACTTTTGTGACGCGGTGCTGATTGACGACAGCAGAGTAGAGTCGCTCGTTAGGTCATCCGCACCGCAACGCCCCGCCCCCCCGTGCCGGTGTCACACTTCTGACTGATGTTCACAAGGAGCGACGCATTTCCTTTGAGGAAAACATCCCACGTTCCTGTGTGACCTCTGTTCTGCTGTTGTGTGTGTGTGTGTGTGTGTGTGTGTGTGTGTGTGTGTGTGTGTGTGTGTGTGTGTGTGTGTGTGTGTGTGTGTGTGTGTGTGTGTGTGTGCGTGCGTGCACCCAAGAGTAATCACTGCCTCACCCCCAGGCGCCCGGGTAATCGACGGCTGGATTCAAATACATTTGAATGTGAGTTAGGGGTTTTAAAATCTTACCCACTGGGAGAGGGTGATGGAGAAGAGGGGCAGGAGGTGGGAGGAGGAGGAGGAGGAGGAGGTACAGGGAGGGAGAACAATAGGAGGGAGGAGTTTCAGGTACATGCAGGGAGAGTGGAGGTGAGAGAGAGAGAGAGAGAGAGAGAGAGAGAGAGAGAGAGAGAGAGGAAGTGCTGGGTTGGAGGTGGTTCAGGTGCAGACAGGGAGTGGAGGTGGGGAGAAGAGGAGGAGGTGGTGGGAGGCAGTGGGAGGAGGAGGAGGAGGAGGAGGAGGTGGTTTATTATGTTTGGGAGCTATAAACATGATGCCCTTGGCTCTCCCTGAACAGACGGACCATGGAGGATTTTACCACCTCCATAAACCATGTTCATCTCCTGCTCCCCTACCTACTCCCCCCTGGTTGCCCCTCTCTCTCCCTCTCTCCCTCTCTCTCTCTCCCTCTCTTGCTCTCTCTCTCTTTCTCTCTCTGTTTCTCTCTCTATCTCTGTGTCTCTCTCCCCTACCTCTTTTTGTGTCACACCTCTCTTCTTGTTTCTCTCTCATCCCATTTTTGCACTGTATTTGTTGCTCTCTTGCCCCCCCCCCCCCCCCACACACACACACACACACACACCTCTCTCTCTCTCTCTCTCTCTCTCTCTCTCTCTCTCTCTCTCTCTCTCTCTCTCTCTCTCTCTCTCTCCTTACACAGATTCATTACCATACCTTTCTCTCGCTTCACCCATCAGATGTATTCAGATGCAGAACAACAAGTGCTATTATTGGTCACCTGCGTGTATCTCTGATGGATAATCAATCACAGCATCACCGTCTGTCACACTCCTGAGAAAGCTTCGAAAAATACAGTCTCTCTTTCACACACACACACACACACACACACACACACACACACAACACAACAACTATAATTCTAACATGTTAACCGCCACTTAACCGAACATGAATGTCTAACAAAGGCCCCTAAAAAACGTTAACCCTAACCTTAACCTCCACCACAAAATACCAACTTCCCGCAACCCTTCATTTTATTCCAAACCCCGTCATTAAGAGCGGAGAACAAATAGACATCAGGAAATAACCATTGTTCCAACTGATGCATAATCGCACGACTGAAGAGAACGCTCTCGGAATTCACAGCCTGCGCTTTTTTTGCGACTCCCTAACAAACTGCGTTTTAGCAGCTTTTTGTTTTGGTCCCCATGTGACCGAAGTCCTCCAATCAGGCGCCGGCATCGCCCTGGAACGTCTCCCGTGGCTGCCGGCCATTGGCAGCGCGCCGCTTGTAACGGCTTCTGACGCCGGGCGGCCGCCGAGAGGTGCGCTTGAAGGGGTTTTTGGCCGACGTTGTGACGGGCGGAAGGGGGCCGCGGCTGCCCGCCACCACCCCTGCTCCGCTGTCAGGACATTAAATACTTTGAAACTTTTAGTCCAACTGGGTAAAGTCGTTGTTGTTGTTGTTTGGTTAATTTCTCAGGACACGGATTCCTGGGGAAATTCCACGGCAACTATTTGATTGAAGCATAAATTCGGAACCGAAACGTATTAGAAATCAATAGAATCGAGGATTCACGCACATAAATAGCGAAAGCGTAGATAGTTTTGCGAATGCCTCGCTTGAAGAGCGCGATACAAACGTGTTCCGAGATTTATTCTACTTCCATAAATCGTAGAAGTAGTTAACTCAGAAAGCAGCCACGGAAAAACGCCTGGTTTTCAAACAGGACGAAAACACTCCTGCTCTGTTGGAATCCATTTGGCGGGGGGGTGACTCATTCCCCTGAGACCCCCTTCCGGAGATTACCGTCGGGTTCGGCCGCTCGCCGCGTTCGCCGCGATCACGAACAGACGGCGAGAGCGGCGCTAGCGCCCGTCTGTCTGTCTGCATTAGCACCGTGAGCGTCTCCACTCCGCCACGCGGCACAATGGCAACGATAACAATAGCGTTCGCATCGCGGCCCGCAAAGAGGCTTTCTCCGTGTGCCCGGGCTGTCAGACGATGAGAGGCGGAGGGGTTGCAGACGAACAACCGAACTGTCAGTCACAGCAGGGGAGGGTGCGGGGGGGGCTCGGGACTCTAAGAGGGTTTAAATCCCCCTTCTCGCGCTCACATCTCTTCCTCCGTTTGTCTGCCGACGTCCGTCAGTTGTCGTCTTCACTTTGCCTCTCCGTCGCACTTCCTCACTTTCGGCGGAGCGAGTGGATATAAGAGTCGGATGATCTCAGATAAACACGCAAGACTCCGACGAGGCGAACGACTCGCAACCTGTGCGGTCCGGGACTGCACTCAGGGTCGCGGGATGTGCATTTGTGGTTGCGGATGAATGCTGAATTTAAAGACAGCTATTGAAAGCCGGTATTCCCCGTCTGGCGTTCATAGAGTGCCTTCTGATCTTGTAGATGCTGTACTTGACACTGTGTTTGAAAAGGTTTGACATTTTCTGTGTGTACACGAACTGACTGACCTGATGATATGCAAAGCACTACTACTACTACTACTACTACTAACTACTACTATTACTACTACTACTACTAACTACTACTTTACTTACTATCTTTATACTACTACTACTACTACTACTTTTACTTTACTACTACTACTACTACTACTACTACTTATACTACTAACTTCTTTTCACACACACACACACACACACACTTGTTGACATTCTTCACATGCAGACGGGCGTCAGAACATATCAAGTGACCACTTCCTCCTCTCCAACACTTGTCTCTTCTCTCTAGCGGCCGGTGAACACACACACACACACACACACACACACACACACACACACACACACACACACACACACACACACACACACACACACACACACACACACACACACACACACACACACACACACACACACAGGCTATCTGTAGTGAAACTGTAATCCCTCTCAGCCGTGCACACTCAGTCCCCTCATCAGCAAACACAGAGCTGGGAGTCATTTCTCTGGGCCAGCATGAGCCCTATCTGTAATGATGTACACACACACTACACACACACACACACTACACACACACACACACACACACACACACACACACCACACACACACACACACACACACACACACACACACACACACACACACACACACACACACACACACCGGGCGTTCACATCCAGTCCAGCTAAGCACACATCACAGGGACACCAGTGGTCCAGTGGTCAGGATGTTTATCACCTCTCGACTGAAGGGTTATTGCGTTCGAACCCCTTTGTTCACAATCGAACCTGTATGATAGGAAGGAAGGAGCCCTAACCCTTCCTGCTCCTTAATGACCTGTCTCTGTACCGTCTAACCCCTACCTGCTCCTTAATGACCTGTCTCTGTACCGTCTAACCCCTACCTGCTCCTTAATGACCCGTCTCTGTACCGTCTAACCCCTACCTGCTCCTTAATGACCCGTCTCTGTACCGTCTAACCCCTACCTGCTCCTTAATGACCTGTCTCTGTACCGTCTAACCCCTACCTGCTCCTTAATGACCTGTCTCTGTACCGTCTAACCCCTACCTGCTCCTTAATGACCCGTCTCTGTACCGTCTAACCCCTACCTGCTCCTTAATGACCCGTCTCTGTACCGTCTAACCCCTACCTGCTCCTTAATGACCCGTCTCTGTACCGTCTAACCCCTACCTGCTCCTTAATGACCCGTCTCTGTACCGTCTAACCCCTACCTGCTCCTTAATGACCTGTCTCTGTACCGTCTAACCCCTACCTGCTCCTTAATGACCCGTCTCTGTACCGTCTAACCCCTACCTGCTCCTTAATGACCTGTCTCTGTACCGTCTAACCCCTACCTGCTCCTTAATGACCTGTCTCTGTACCGTCTAACCCCTACCTGCTCCTTAATGACCTGTCTCTGTACTGTCTAACCCCTACCTGCTCCTTAATGACCTGTCTCTGTACTGTCTAACCCCTACCTGCTCCTTAATGACCTGTCTCTGTACTGTCTAACCCCTACCTGCTCCTTAATGACCTGTCTCTGTACTCTAACCCCTACCTGCTCCTTAATGACCTGTCTCTGTACCGTCTAACCCCTACCTGCTCCTTAATGACCTGTCTCTGTACTGTCTAACCCCTACCTGCTCCTTAATGACCTGTCTCTGTACCGTCTAACCCCTACCTGCTCCTTAATGACCTGTCTCTGTACTGTCTAACCCCTACCTGCTCCTTAATGACCTGTCTCTGTACTGTCTAACCCCTACCTGCTCCTTAATGACCTGTCTCTGTACTGTCTAACCCCTACCTGCTCCTTAATGACCTGTCTCTGTACCGTCTAACCCCTACCTGCTCCTTAATGACCTGTCTCTGTACTGTCTAACCCCTACCTGCTCCTTAATGACCTGTCTCTGTACCGTCTAACCCCTACCTGCTCCTTAATGACCTGTCTCTGTACTGTCTAACCCCTACCTGCTCCTTAATGACCTGTCTCTGTACCGTCTGACCCCTACCTGCTCCTTAATGACCTGTCTCTGTACCGTCTAACCCCTACCTGCTCCTTAATGACCTGTCTCTGTACCGTCTAACCCCTACCTGCTCCTTAATGACCTGTCTCTGTACTGTCTAACCAAACTAAACTAACAAATAACCACGAAGCCGTAATATTGTTTTCACAATATTTCCAAAACCGGCCAAATGTTGACAATAGCGGCACAAATGTAAGTCTAGCAGCCCGATGCTATTTCCTTCCTGCCCAAGGTCATCA
The DNA here is from genome assembly GCA_002895965.2 of Coryphaenoides rupestris. Classification (NCBI taxonomy): domain Eukaryota; kingdom Metazoa; phylum Chordata; class Actinopteri; order Gadiformes; family Macrouridae; genus Coryphaenoides; species Coryphaenoides rupestris. The sequence goes on along the minus strand of PIJE02001197.1, from coordinate 145,576 downwards.
AAAATAGCCTATTTGGCCCAATATGGCAACAGTGCACTCGGACCAGATAATGAAAGTATCATCAGCGCAATCGCTCACTCCTATTGACTCACTAAGGAGAGCTGCAGCCCAGCAGCAGTGTACACAGAACCCGGAGTGGCCCACTGATAGCATACAAAACGTGGCGCTTGTAAATGTGGACGATTCAAACTGTTCCCTTTTGTGGTTCATTATGCATCTGTGCCTGAATGCTACAATTTTCTATAAAAGCTTTTTTTGTTCATAGTGTAATATCACATTGTTGTTGTGTAGCCTATTTCTTAGTCTTGAATATGCATTGATAACCTCTTGCACGTGAGTTTGAAATCCTGTGCTTCAGAGCATTGCCTCACATTCATACACCGACGGCGGTCACCCTAACCTTAACCTCCACCACGAAATACCAACTTCCCGCAACCCTTCATTTTATTCCAAACCCCGTCATTAAGAGCGGAGAACAAATAGACATCAGGAAATAACCATCGTTCCAACTGATGCATAATCGCGCGAATTCACAGCCTGCGTTTTTTTTGCGACTCCCTAACAAACCGCGTTTTAGCAGCTTTTTGTTTCGGTCCCCATGTGACCGAAGTCCTCCAATCAGGCGCCGGCATCGCCCTGGAACGTCTCCCCCGTGGCTGCCGGCCATTGGCAGCGCGCCGCTTGTAACGGCTTCTGACGCCGGGCGGCTGCCGAGAGGTGCGCTTGAAGGGGTTTTTGGCCGACGTTGTGACGGGCGGAAGGGGGCCGCGGCTGCCCGCCACCACCCCTGCTCCGCTGTCAGGACATTAAATACTTTGAAACTTTTAGTCCAACTGGGTAAAGTCGTTGTTGTTGTTGTTTGGTTAATTTCTCAGGACACGGATTCCTGGGGAAATTCCACGGCAACTATTTGATTAAAGCATAAATTCGGAAACCGAAACGTATTAGAAATCAATAGAATCGAGGATTCACGCACATAAATAGCGAAAGCGTAGATAGTTTTGCGAATGCCTCGCTTGAAGAGCGCGATACAAACGTGTTCCGACGATTTATTCTACTTCCATAAATCGTAGAAGTAGTTAACTCAGAAAGCAGCCACGGAAAAACGCCTGGTTTTCAAACAGGACGAAAACACTCCTGCTCTGTTGGAATCCATTTGGCGGGGGGGTGACTCATTCCCCTGAGACCCCTCCGGAGATTACCGTCGGGTTCGGCCGCTCGCCGCGTTCGCCGCGATCACGAACAGACGGCGAGAGCGGCGCTAGCGCCACGTCTGGTCTGTCTGCCTTTTACACCCGTGAGCGTCTCCCACTCCGCAGCGGCGGCACAATGGCAACGATAACAATAGCGTTCGCATCGCGGCCCGCAAAGAGGCTTTCTCTGTGTGCCCGGGCTGTCAGACGATGAGAGGCGGAGGGGTTGCAGACGAACAACCAAACTGTCAGTCACAGCAGGGGAGGGTGCGGGGGGGGCTCGGGACTCTAAGAGGGTTTAAATCCTCCCTTCTCGCGCTCACATCTCTTCCTCCGTTTGTCTGCCGACGGTCCGTCAGTTGTCGTCTTCACTTTGCCTCTCCGTCGCACTTCCTCACTTTCGGCGGAGCGAGTGGATATAAGAGTCGGATGATCTCAGATAAACACGCAAGACTCCGACGAGGCGAACGACTCGCAACCTGTGCGGTCCGGGACTGCACTCAGGGTCGCGGGATGTGCATTTGTGGTTGCGGATGAATGCTGAATTTAAAGCAGCTATTGAAAGCCGGTATTCCCCGTCTGGCGTTCATAGAGTGCCTTCTGATCTTGTAGATGCTGTACTTGACACTGTGTTTGAAAAGGTTTGACATTTTCTGTGTGTACACGAACTGACTGACCTGATGATATGCAAAGCACTACTACTACTACTACTACTACTACTACTACTACTACTACTACTACTACTACTACTACTACTACTACTACTACTACTACTACTACTACTAACCACTTTAGTGTGGTGTGCTGTGCATATATGTTCACTGGGACGTTGATATAATATGCTGGCAGGGATATGACAACACTATGTGGCTCAGCAGAGCAAGTATCTTCAGACCTCAAAAAGACGTCGTGGGCCAAAAAGGTCGGAAAAAAAAACGTTGACCTAACGACAACACATTTATAACCAGCTGTGTAATGTGTAACTAATGACCGGCACGGGTTTTTAATCTCTCTGGATTATCAAACCACTCGTTTAAATCAAGTGCATAAGTATATTTATACGGTGGAAAAAAGAAAATCCCAAACGGAAACACTTTTTTTTTGTAAAAAATCCAAACAAAGTCAGCGAGAATGAAGACGGATGGGCGCGGCGCCGGTGGCACTTTCTCAAACGCTTTTCAACTCAATTTGTACAAAACTTTCAATATTAGGAAAAGCTCTCTGGGGGTGTTTGATCAGCAGATAGTCCCCAGGCAGCCGCTCGTAAATATTGTCGCCGTTGCATAATGATGAGAACGGCCCTGAGCCAGTCGCCGGTGTCATCTGTCCTGCTGAGCGCCGCACGCCACCGGGAGCTGCTGTAAATCTCCTTCACTAAGTTACCTTGTGACTAATGGATGTACATTAGGCCTCCACCGGTAAAGGAGCCCTTTATACGGTGGAGAGGGAGTCTCTGGAAGTATTCCAGTATATTCTAGTACGTCGAGTATGTCGCCGCCGTCTGACGCCGGAGTGGCCAGACCGCCATGCTGGTAGAAGCCCAAAGAATGAATGGATAAACTGTAAGCATGGAAATATAAGCCTACTTTAATTCAGTAAGGTGCCAGTGAACCTAGAATCATGTTTGTCTTTGTTCGTATGTCTTCTACGATCTTGAACATCGGAAGCTATGTCATTTTGTCACCGTTAGTCTGACTAAAACAATGCAGATTAAACGGGTGTAAGACACTTTTGCCTCAAACCAGTTTGTGAACGTTTCTACTCTGTGCCAAACTCGGTGGTGTGGCGGACCCGGTGGGGCTGGCGTGGGCGTCCTGTAACGCCGCTGGAGTTCTGTTTGGGGAGCGCTTGGCCGTGTCCGAGAGAGGACGACGCTTCTCTGACACTTGGGGATATAACACCGGAGCAATGTTTTTTGGCCACAATGCCACATAAGTGGCTTCGGTTGGGGCTCCTCCACGGACACAGGCAGGTTTGTGGTGAAACGTCCGGTCTATTGCAGGCTTTGATATACAGTAATGACAGCGCAGATGGTATATGCTAGCATGCTAGCGCTCTCCTGCGCGTGTGACCTGGCGGCTGACTTCACCTGCGGCGCACTGATGAGCCGACGCACCGCAGGCTTGTAGCCCCGCCCACCCCAGACCTCTAACTGGGCCAGGTGAGGCCAATTAAGCCAGCCAGCCAGCAAGCCACCAAACACACACACACTCCCACAAACGCCATGGGTGTCTGTGGCAAATTCTACACGTAACATTGCTCATTATAACGCTCATACTCACCAAAATGTATTCGTGTAAAAATAAATCACACAAGCATCACAAAGTTGCTGTGAGTTGGAACTATGTCCCCACTGACTCCCACCTCCCCATGGAAACTATTGTGTTTTACATTTACATTATCGCACATCTTTCCTCTTTGTTATATTGCACACTTTGTATTGCTTATGTTGTTTCTGTATTTTTTCCATACATCGTCTGTATTATTATTATAATTATTCTCGGTTTAATGTTCAATGTAATGCACCGATTTCGTGAACTCCAAAACACTTTTTTAAAAATCAATAGTGTTTGAATTCCTACTGAAACAGGACATTCACTTACACTCTAATCCTAGACCGGGCATTCGGGTGCCTCCGCAGCAAATGCAGGACAGTAGGCCAATATAAATGACCATGTGCACACACACACACACACACACACACACACACACACACACACACCTGTTGTGTAACTAACAAGTTGGGAACATCTAATTAACATGCGCATGCAAAATGTGTGTGTGTGTGTGTGTGTGTGTGTGTGTGTGTGTGTGTGTGTGTGTGTGTGTGTGTGTGTGTGTGTGTGTGTGTGTATGTGTGAGAGAGACAGATGCACCAGAGTATCGAGGCATAATTTCACACCGTCGCCCGTCGTCGCCGTCGTCGTCTCCCGTGCTGTGTGGCTATATTTAGCTCGGATGAACACGCGGAGACCGACGCCACGGGCCGGATAAAGGTGGGTGTTTACTCGTCAATGTTACTGCGTCCACGTAGCAATGTCACGATGTGGGGCAGGAGGACCCAAACGCAAGACTCAGGACTCGGGGTTATGCTGAACAGAAATGTTATTTAATTACCGTGAGACAGGTAGGCAGACAGGTGCGGGACAGACAGGCAGGTAGGTAGGTAGGCAGGAATAGAATAGAACTTTATTAATCCCGAAGGAAATTCTTGTGCCAGGTTGCATAGCGATACAGTACAAAACCACAGATTGATAAATAACTAACGTATGTGCAAATTACAGTTAAATATACAAATATGTGGGCAAGATAAGATATTCAGACAGCGAAAACAATTGGCATAAAGACCATACTCCCTCATTGATTATTCAATAATCACACAGATCAATCAATCGTTATACCTTATATAGTGTAACTCAGGAGTCGGTTACCTGACCACATAGTGGTTCTAATCAGAGACTGAGTCCTTTGTTACTGGGTACGACTTGATGAACTTCTCCTTTCTTGTTCTAATGGCCCAATTACAAGAAAAGAGTAAAGATCACGCCGTATCCGCCCCATAAAAAACCCTTAGGAGAAAAAAGTTTTGGGGTACAAATTATATGTCAATGACCTCATAAGCGGAAGTGTCATGTATAACGAGGTGTAGACAGGCAGGTAGGTAGGTAGGCAGGTGAGGAACAGACAGGCAGGTAGGCATCCATACGGGGAGTCCATCGACTTGACAATCACAACAAGTAATGTGGAAACCGACCAGACACAACATAACATTAACAATGGTCCGACCCCCGTGGGTGGAAAGCCGGGGCTTTTATGCCGTGACTAATTGTTCATTCACGGCAGCCGCGAGCGTAGCGCCCCTGGATGATTAGGTGCCGCTAATCATCCAGGGGCGGCACCGGAGCCCGGGAGCCCCGCTAATCATCCAGGGGCGGCACCGGAGCACGGGAGCCCGGAGACCCGGGACAAGCAATGTGCATGCATGAATGTGCACTTGGGATGTCTGTATTACGAGTGACTATAGTGTGTGCGTCGCTAACGAGATACAGTGCATCTTTGAACAATGTTTTTACATTTGCACAGAGGTTCCGTCACAGTTCTTCTCTCTCGGTTCATTTTGGGTCATCCACAAAGAGCAGAACTTCAAACATGAGGGAGGAGGTTGGTGTTGGACGGGGGGGCGGTTAGATCAAAAGAGAGAGGAAGAGAGAGAGAGCACCGGACAAACACTGCTCCCTCACATCCCCACCCCTGCACCCATCCACCTTCCCTCCATCCATCAAGTCACCACCAACACCTCTCTTTTCATGTCGGGACAACAGCTGAATGATAATGTGTGTAAATCAAAAGAGGCAGCCATGAACTCAGAGGCATCAGAGGGGACGAGCGTGTAGTTCCTCCAATGGCCTCTAGGTGGTTCACGGTAGAGACTCGCATGTAGTTCCTCTAACGGCCTCTAGGTGGTTCACGGTAGAGACTAGCATGTAGTTCCTCTCACGGCCTCTAGGTGGTTCACGGTAGAGACTAGCATGTAGTTCCTCTAACGGCCTCTAGGTGGTTCACGGTAGAGACTAGCATGTAGTTCCTCTAACGGCCTCTAGGTGGTTCACGGTAGAGACTAGCATGTAGTTCCTCTAACGGCCTCTTGGTGGTTCACGGTAGAGACTCGCATGTAGTCAAGAAGAAATGTGATTTAGATGTCGTAATAAAAAAGCCAATCAATCTCTCTTACATCGGTTTATTGTTCGGCTCTATACTTCATCTGGTTGACAAATAGGTTACATTTCATTCAAGTTATTAAGTTATGAATTTATTAAGGATTGAATGTTAATGAGTTTTGATCAAAGACTGGTGCGATATGGCCATTCAAGTCCCGCCCTCAAAGTCCCAAATATGGATCGTTTCCACTGCACCCTGAAGGGCGGTTGTGATGAAACCAGTATAAACCGACGGGTGAGGTTGCGGACGCTACATCCATATTTCTTCGAGTCGAGCTATGTTATAAATGACTTGAGATGATGGTGGGTGGTCTCCTGGATTTAAAAGATATCTCCCTCACCTCCCGGGGAAACTCCTGTCCTCTCGTTTCTCTCTTAAACCTTCTCTCACTTTTCAACGAGAGAAGGGGGGGGGGGGGAATAAAACTGCAGCAGCCCTGACAGCTGATTGGACGTTGAAGTGTGACAGGCTTTTGATTGGCTGAGCCGCGGTCTCTATAATCACCATAGATAAGTTGTCCTGACACGAACACGACAAGCACGTCATGCATGGTGACGGCTGGCTTAGCGCGCTGCCGCGGTTTACACGCCGGTTATTCTGAGCTACAGGCTCTTCAGAAGCACATTTCTATAAAGAGTTTTTCTTTTTTGGACAGGCGAATATTTTAGGCAGCTAAAACATTATAGGGCAATACTGGTGTCTGGCTTGGCGTCAGGAACACCCCATCAACTGCTTCCTCCTGGGTTTTATTCAAGTCTTTCTTACTCTGGTCACATCGCTCTCCTCCTCCTCTTACTCCAACTTTATTCTTTTAGTTTGTCTCTTGGGCTCGTTGCGGCCTCAAGGTCACAGGCAGTAAGGTTAGGCTCCCCCTTTCACCGCGGCTCCCTCGCCCCCTCCTTGACTCACCCCCACCCTAACGTCATCGCCTCCTCTCTCTCCCCCCATCTCCTCTCTCTCCCCATCTCCTCTCTTCTCCCCATCTCCTCTCCTCCCCCATCTCCTATCTCCTCCCCCATCTCCTCTCTCATCCCTCAACACCTCCTCTCTCCTCCCCCATTTCCTCTCCCCCCCATCTCCTATCTCCTACCCCATTTCCTCTCCCCCCATCTCCTATCTCCTCCCCCATTTCCTCTCTCACCCCCCATCTCCTCCCCATTCTCTCACCCCCTCCTCCCCTCTCTCCCTCATCACCTCCTCTCTCTCCCCCATCTCCTATCTCCTTCTTCACCCATCACCCTCCCCTCCTCTCTCCCCCCCAATCTCCTATCTCCTCCCCCATCTCCTCTCTCATCCCTCCCTCCTCTCTCCTCCCCCTCCTCCCCCCATCCCCCTCTCCTCCCCCATCTCCTCTCCCCCCTCACCACCACCTCCTCTTCTCTTACCCTCGTTTAAGCCCTCCCTGGACACCCTGAAAACGTTGGCTGCTGAGAAGTGGTCAACATTAACCGGACATCGTTAAAGTTTAAAAACACCCAAAGATGAGCTCTCTGTTATAAATCTGTTTTTATCCGTTAGTCGATGTTATCGGCCGTGAGGCGATACGACAGTAATCCTCATCCAGACACGAACCTGAGGAATATGTTTTGATTAGAGCCGCAACTAACTGATTATTTTTCTGGTCAATATTATTTTTTTCACTTCATCAATTAATCACTTCTGACAAAACGTCAAAAATGAAGGAGGATGAAAGTTAGCGGAGTCCCGAGTGACGTCTCCAACTCGCTCGCTTTATCTATCAAGCAGGCAGGCGGCGTAACATTAAGAACATTCCCCGAACTCACGTCGGCCGTCCGTCGGTTGATCCTCGGCCTCTGTGACCTCGCTGTGGCCCGACTGTAATTACCCAGAACACCTTGCCCCCGACCCTGACATGTATCGGAATTCACCGCGAGGCACTTTGGATAAAAGCATCCCCCTGGAAATACTAAATAGTCACCGTAATCTTGGATCAACATAAGGGAAGCTTCACATTTTGTGTGAGGCTGAACTCCCACAGACCTCATCTCTTGCTGTGAAGCAGCTTTTCCCCCCGAACGTTCCCACTTTGGCTCGCCCGATATGAATATGAGGTCACGGGAGATTACGGACTCATAAGCAAGGGATATTGATGGTACACCTTTGATACAACGTTTGATATGGAAAAGAAAGATCTAAAAAGGTCTCGTAAAGCCCCCCCCCCCGCCCCCCCCCCCCCCCTCGTATATCCGGACGGACCGCCTAATGATTCGTAGCCACGAGCGCACCACTTAGCGCGGCGTGTTGTCGGGAGGGTTAACAACGCCGTGTGTGTGGGAGAGAGACGACGCGAGCCGGGGTCACTTCTGGGGGTCAGGGTGTTCTGCATGGAGACGCGCACCCTCCGTGATTTACATGAGAGCAAATCATTTGGCTGGGCCGCTCGCTTAGCGCTCTGTAGTACAAGGACTCGGCGTGTTTATCGTCGACGTCTTCTCGCACATCTTCATGTTTTATGGGTGATCCGTCAACGTCGGGCCACAGCAGGGTAACCACGACGCGCAGCGGTTCTCGGCTGAGTTATACGTCGGTCGCGTCGGTAGCGTTCGTATGGCGGGCGGGCAGGCGGGCGGGCTTCTCTCTCGGAGTAGTCTCGCCAAAAGTCACTCACGCAGGGACATCTGGTGATCTTTACAACATGAAGATTATGTCTCGTACACATGAACATAATATATTGGTCATGTCCTCAAACTAGTCGGCCGTAATTTAATTGAAAACGTTGGCTGCCGAGAAGTAGCAAGCGGGTCCACGGGACGGACGCCCTGGCAACATTTACATTTTCTGGAGCGATGCACGTAACTGACAGCAACGATGACCTCTGTGGACTCACGACAATGGTGTGACCTTGAGAACGATGTCGTGTGTCTGAATGTGTGTGTGTGTGTGTGTGCGTGCGTGCGTGTGTTTGTTGTGTTCGTTCACGCTAATGCTATTACTGCGACGATACTCTTCCGAGTATTATTGCATCGTTTGGATAAAAGCGCTCCCAACTCCCACTCTCCCAGACACTTCGCTCCTGAAATATCTCGCGGAAGGAGAGGCTACGTGTTGTCGTTAATGTGACGACGAATCGACCTTTGTCATAAAATAAAAAGAAAGAAAGAAACGGTTTTCTGTAAATCCCCCAACAAGTCGTGGTTCCGGGCGACGGTAAAGCGTCTACCTGTGTTCTGTCACGTACAACCCCCCCCCCCCCCCCCCCAACCCGCCGCCATACTTTTTATGGGACACGGAGAAGTGCGCGTCGTCCTCTGGGGACATTGTGGCGTCTCCCGTTCCATTACCCCCCTGCTGGGCAGGCTTCCAGGTCCCCCCCCCTCCGCCTCTTCCTCGCCCTCCTCCTCCTCACTCCTCTACGGGACCCGCTGGAGGGGAGGCGAACGCGACCAGGGACACTAATTGATCACAGGCTGTTCTCTGTCCACGGTGCTGCGGATCCACGGCGCTGGACGGGACGGGGCCGCACTCTCTGAGCGGGAAAACCTTTCTTTCTAGATCACTGACCTGAGCAGAACAGAACATTACGATAATAAATTGTGAAGAACGTTTGCTGCTCTTCAGCGACATCAGGGGACAATCGATGACATGAGACTCGACATGGGCGTCCGTGCGTGCGCACACACACACACACACACACACACACACACACACACGCACACACACATACACACAGCACACACATGCACACACACACGCACACACACGCACACACACACACAGCACGCACACACACACACAGCACGCACATGCACATGCACACACAGAGACTTGAGATGCAATTCTCCTGTCGGAAATGAAATCACAGATGGATTCATCATTGCTATTGGCTGTCAAAGGGTGCACAATGTTGTCGTGTAAATCCCACCGCCCCCCCCCCCCCCCCCCGCAATCTCCGAACTGTCATTTGGAGCCATCAGGCTGGGGAGGTGATGCAAGCGTGTGCAAGCTTTAAGGTGAAAGGCGGGAGTTTGTCGTCACCAGTTAGAGAGGAACATGCTGGCCCATTGAAGCCGTGCCCTAGGACACACACAGAGACAAATAACCGACATTTAGAAACGCATACTTATACGCGAGCACCAGGGGGTACTCAAATACGCAATAAGTCACACACACACGCGCACATACACACACACACACACACACACACACCTGCACAAAATAACACACACACTAGCACTCTGTGCACACACGCACGCACGCACACACACACACACACCAACACCAACAGACAGACACACAGACCGCCACACACACACACACCTGCACAAAAATAACAATAGCACTCCATACACACACACACACACACACACACACACACACACACACTGACAATGTCACACACACACACACACACACACACACACACACAAACACACACTCCCCATAGCACACCGGGACAGCCGACAGATGACGCCAAGGAGCCCGGAGGCCGCGGTTGTGAAGCTGCACTAAACGCTGCAGCACATCTGCTCTGGGAGCCGGAATAGCAGACCCATGTCGCGGTCGACGTAGCGTAGCACATAGCAAGTGCCGCGCCTCTATTTCAAGAGGAGCTAACACACACGCACACACACACACAGACACACACACACACACACACACACAGGTTGATGATCAGGTATCAGGCAGGAACACTGAGTAGTAAAGTCTTCCAAAGTTGTCCTCGACTATTCGGCACGTTCAGTACTATATCTCCTCTACTTGTCTCCAAGGCCTGTGCACGGCCTTCTAATAACTACCAGGTTTCTTTTTCTTTTCGGTACGAACAGTTGTTGTGATGAGACCCCAGCATGTGTAGATAGAGACCCCCTGTAGACCCCCTGGTCTCCACAACACACACACGCGACTGTGTGGGTGACTGTGGTCCGAGATCTAGTATGAACGAGGAGCACCCCGAGACAAACCCTGTGGATATGCAGCTGCACCTGTCTTGTACGAATGTCCCCCAATCCTCGTACCGCCGCCAACCATATAATCCTCACCCTAATCCTGAGGAGCGGGGTGACACTGCCCAGGTGACACCGCCCATATTCTAATCGATGTTACATTCAAAACATGGACCGGCCGCCATCTTAGGAAGTATTCAATCAGGTTTTTCCCGATCTGATGTTGTCGTCTAAACGCGCTCATGCGGTGCGTTTACGTGCACACAGGGAACCCGCTTGGTACCCGTTTTACCGACACGATCCAACAGATTCACTAACTGTCAGGCCCCAAACCGCTCACGCCGTTGTTCGACCAATCAGTTCACAGCAGGTCAAACCCGCTCGACCAATCAGGTCCCAGCGGGGTCACACGGCTCGACCAATCGGGTCCCAGCGGGTAACACCGCTCGACCAATCAGGGAACCACTGATTGCGCCTTTCGCTCGTTGCTTTTTACATCTTCGTTTTATTACGGAGCTCGAACGTCTGCAGAATATTCGACATCTTTTAAACGTACGTCGGGTTCTTGCCAAATATTACAGTTGGATTTAGCGCGCCTGCCACTTGTTCAACTTGCGTTCATCAACTTGCGTTCATACGCGGTTACCGCGGCGACCACGGAAATTACATAATGAGTATGTCAATCCATCAGGTGAAGACCGTAACCTGGTTACCCTGCCTGGAGCTGGGTCCTCACGACACGATTTCAATCTGAAATGATTACAAAATGATTGAGCAGTGTGCATTTAACAACTGACACATGTTCCAGTCTCGTCTGCACACACACACACACACACACACACACACACGCGCCGCACACACACACACACACACACATCCATAACATAAGAACACTAACCTAATGATGGAGAACAGTCTGCAATGTTCTGACACTGTTTTCTGTGTCACAAATATACTATTTTCATGCTGGAGAGAGCGGAGAGAGAACAGTTTGGTTCCAGTCATACAGTATATAGACTCATGGTCTCATGTTCATACGTGATTATAAGGCCCTGGGTGTTGGAGTGTGTGTGTGTGTGTGTGTGTGTGTGCGTGTGTGTGTGTGTGTGTGTGTTTTCTTTGTGTAGACATCAGGTTGAGATGCACACGGAGAAGAGCTTGAACTGTACGCTGAAATACCACCTGCTGACACTGGTGCACATCTACACAAATAGACACTGGGAGACACATGCTCACACACACACACACACACACACACACACACACACACACACACACACACACACACACACACACACACACACACACACACCACACACACACACACACACACACACACACACACATAAACATGCCCACAAATATAAATATGCACTTTTACACACACAGACACACACACACACACACACACAGCATGTAAAGTGCCTGTGCTGTCAGTGTAAATCCTGCCTAATGAGATGTTTCCATGGTTACATTACTCGAAACTAATTGAAAACTCTGCTACCTCCCACCTGTCCCCTCCTGTCTCACCTAATCACCCCCCCGCCCCCACCCACCTTCGCTCTCTCTATCCCCCTATGTCTCTCTCTCTCGTTGCTCTCTCTCTCTATATATACACCTCTCTCTCGCACTCTCTCTCTCTCTCTCTCTCTCTCTCTCTCTCTCTCTCTCTCCCTCCCCCCTTCCACCCTTAAGGCCTTTCCTCCTCGCTCCTCTTGGCTCCTCTACTGTGGAACGTCTCCGGTTAGCTCCATATCCTCCCACCTCCCACCACAGAGGAGCAGCGAGGAGGAAGAGGAGGAGGTGGCGGTCTAGTTCAGACGAGGTGATGAAGGCTTGAGGAGGTGGTGCTGGTTGAGGTATGAGGTGGTGGTGGCGGTGGTGGCGGCGGTGGACTCTTAAGCAGGTGGTGGTTAAAGTTTGAGGGGGTGATGTTGAAGTTTGAGGTGGTGGTGGTGGTGGTGATGGTGGTGGGGGTTCGGGGAGGTGCTAATAGATTTCTGGAGGTGCAGTGATGATGGGTTGGGGGACGTGCACCGAGGGTACAGAAGCAGAGAGACGGCGGGGATTTGGGACTCTATAATTGAGGAATTATGTAAATGAATCCAAGCTGTGACAATGGATTATAGCAGAGGAACCTCCCAGCAGACAGACAGACGGGCTTAGCGAGAGCCGCTCCCAGCTGCTGTCCTCCCGGCGCACCAGTAGAGGGCGCCACTCCGCATTCTCATCCTGTGGCGTCTGAAAGACCAGACATAAAACCGCCCCGGTTATACTGGGAGTTACGTTCTTCTTCGCGAAACCAAACGGTTTCCCTCACAATCGATCTGCTCAAAACAGAATAATAATAGCGAAAAAAGTAAGTCAATAAAAATATAAAAGTATGGGATCCTCAAGGTGTGATGTAATCATCTGTGGAGCAACAACAAGACGTTGCCTTCAGCGCGGCGGGGATCGATACGCGTCTCCGCTTCTTCGCTGCCGCCCACCTCTCCGCCCGAACACACTCCAGGGTTTGAATCCCAACCCCTCTTGGATCCCGAGCAACGTACTCGTATGTTCGTACTTAAATATAGTACTTAGCATCGCGTAGCCTCTTCCCCTATAGACCTCTTGCTGTTTTCCAGCGAGGGGTCAGCGTGAAGAGTCCTTCAAAACTTATTCTATTCAGATCTCACTGTACGCCAGGGATACATATAATATATACAGTATGTATACTGTATATATATTGTTGTTTCGCTCTCTTTGAACAAATGTACTTCTTGCAAGTCACTTTGGATAACAGCGTCAGTGGACATGCCAGAAGTTCATATACGTGACTCAACCTTCACAGACGTTTCCAGTGGACGTGTTGAGGTGCTTGAAAAAATACATATTCATTCACCAGAAGTGACTTTAATTTAAAACATAAATTGCTGCCATAGAAGCAAGTTCTGATTGCCCTCGCCTCAATGTTCCACACAGGAAATACATTCAATTGAGTCGAAGTTAAATCACCATGCATTAATTATCTAAACTCAAAGGAGGCCGATGGAGGGCATTTATATACGAACATTTCAAAACCAGTGAGTCTTACTCACTGAACAAACTACAAAAACCTGAGGACCTTTAAGCTGGTCTCTCCTCAACCCCCCCGCCGCCGCCCCACTCCTCCTTCCTCACCCCCTCACCCCCTCACCACACACCTCAACTCTCACCCAGGCCAATGCACCGCAGACCCCATTTAGTTCACATTTATATTGGCACAACAACGGACAAGATGTTTCTGTTTGATGAATTAACCCCAAGTTGCCCTACGGGGGGTTGGAGGCGGGTGGTGTGGTTGTTGTTATGTTTGATTCCCACATCTGCAGCGGAACATTCGGCGCTTTTAAGATTTCAAGATTAATTCTTCTTTGGCAAAACAAAAATGAGATTCTGTCATGGCCATGAAGCAGCGTGACATGAACAGAATAGGAGTTTAATCGTGGATGTCAATGTCAGTGTCACTAAAAAAAGTGTGCAAAAGCAGTTGTAAGAGAGGGAGAGAGGGAAGGAAGAGATGGAGCGAGATAGAGAGGGGGGACAGCGAAGGAGAGAGAGAGAGAGAGAGGAGACGGGAGAGAACGAGAGAGGGGAGAGGGAGGCAGAGAAAGTAGGGGGAGAGTCAGAGCCTTGGAGGGAGATAGAGAGCGAACGAGAGAGAGACAGGCAGAGAGGAGCGAGAGGGGAGAGGGAGACAAAGAGAAAATCTTGTTCCACGGTGCCTGTAAATGTCCGACGAGTTGTACCGTCGGCGCACCAATAAAAACCTTGGAATTTAAATTGAATTAAGAGGGAGACGGAGAGAAAGAGGGAGGGCGACAGAATGAGAATATTGCGGAGCAGTTGAAAGTTCAAAGTCAACAGATGAACGATTGAAGGCGCCATTGATCCCGGAGCGAGGATGAGGTTCTATACACGGAGGCGCGAGGTTCCGCTCCCCGCCTCGTTCCGCTGAGCAGCCCATCCGCTCAGGATCAAGGCTCTGTTCAATTGCGATCCGATGTGTTTGAACCCTCACTGTTACTATGGTTACCGGTTCAAACAAGTTCAAAAGGTGCTTCACAGAGATTTACCGCCTTTTGTGCCATGGCTTGATATTTTGTGTGTATAAGAGAGAGAGAGAGAGAGAGAGAAAGACAGGGGGATGGAGAGAGGGGATGGGGGGAGAGAAGGGGATAACCTACAGAGAGAGGGATAGAGGGAGAGGGGGAGGGAGGGAGGGAAGGTGAGAACGGGCGGGAGAGTGAAAAAGTCTCAGACTGGGGGAGAGAATGAGAGGGATAGAGTATAGAGGATGGAAGATAGGTGGATAGAGAGAGAGAGAGAGAGATAGAGAGAGAGAGAGAGAGAGAGAGAGAGAGTGAGAGAGATAGAGAGTATAGAAGAATGGAGAGGATTTGGTCCTAACCCCCCCCCCCCCCCACCACCATATTGAAAGACACCCTCCCCCCTCCTACTTAACAAACACAACAGCAGCAACATCTAAATGGCGGCTTTTGGCATTAAGCAACGTGCCGGCTTTCATGTTCTGCCTCACACTGTGGTGTGGCTGTGTGTGTGTGTGTGTGTGTGTGTGTGTGTGGTGTGTGTGTGTGTGTGTGTGTGTGTGTGTGTGTGTGTGTGTGTGTGTGTGTGTGTGGCTTGTGTGTGGTGTGTGTGTGTGTGTGTGTGCGTCGACGAGTGAGGAAACATGAAGCCAATCGGCATGGAAACGCAAATCTACACCCCAGTGAGTGGGAGCGACGAAGAGCAGAAGATCAAATGGGAGAGCGGGATAATAGGAGAGGAGGACGAGGAGGACGAGGAGGACGAGGAAGAGGACAATTACGATCATGTGTGAGATGTGTGCGGAGCGAGACACACTGGGTCGGGATGTTGTGCATGCAGGCCGTTACACACACACACACACACACACACACACACACACACACACACACACACACACACACACACACACACACACACACACTCCTCTGAAGGGCGTCTACCTCACAAAGCCCAGGGTATTTCTGATGAGGTTCTCCACAGTTGTGTGTTTGGGATCCAAAGACAGGGGAGGTGGCGGTCATTGCAAATGGTAAATGGATTGCATTTAGATAGCACTTTGGGACAAAGAGTCACCGGTTGTACTGCGATAGTACTCTGCGCGCACACTGCGGCGATCAAAGCCCAAAGTGTTTGATTTGATCTGGTCGCTGGCCGGCCATTTTGTCCGTGCGGACGTGCCAATATTGATTGTTTTACGTATGCAAGGGACTTGACTCTCTGTCCGATTCCCAATTATCTGTCCCATCTTTACTTCTCTTCACTCTCTCCACCCCAAACTCTCCTCTCTGTCCTGACCCTCTCTCCCACCCTTCTCTCTCTCCTTTCCAACCCTCTTTCTCTCCCTCAATTCTAACACTACCTCTCTTTCTGCCCTGAATCCTGATTCTCTCCATCCAAAATCTGGGTTTCCCGTGGCAACCCAATACGACTTGTCATATCTTTCATTTGGTGATATTATTGTATGACAAAGAGACAGTAGTTAAGTATCACAGTCCTGTCTGGGTTCCAGTGTGTGTATTCCTAACCAATCTATGTGCAAATTGTACACACACACACACAACACACACACACACACACACACACGTTTACACAAGCTGCATTCAGCTTTTACAATAAAAGTAGAATCATAAATCATGAAGCTGTTTGTTGCTCCACACAGTCAGTGGCCAGAACGTTATGAAACGTCACAGGCAGGTCTTTCATCAGTGTAGCTCTAGCGCCATCTGCTGTTGGAGTCGATGGTTGCTGGTAGTTTTGTGACAAACCTCTTCTCTCAGGCCCTGTGTCTCAAATGGGGGGTCGCGTACCCCCCATTAGGACTGCAGGGGGGGTACCAAGAACATGAACGCGATAGCATTTTGTTGTTTTAATATTAGCTGTTAACAATTGTACAAATAATTCCACCTTTGAAAATGAATGGACACCCCCTTGATCCCATTGAGTAAACCAGAATAGTGACATCACAAGTTCAGTCAATATTTTCTATAAGAGCATTTCACTTCAAATTTAAATGGGTACTTGGCTGAGAAAAATAACTTAGTGGGCACATAATATAAAGTATCCTAAAACATCCTATTAAACGTATGTGATCTGTTGGTCCGTGCGGTTGTCGTCAATAGTCTCAAGTGGTTGATAGAAAATATCTCAGGGCCATATCTAACCCCTCGACAACACAAAGCAAGGCACTTTACTGGGACCAGCAGCATCATTCGACAGCAGATTTTATTTGCCTCGCTCCCAGCATTTATTGCAGCCCAGAGGTGGTGGTTGTGTGAAACACAATTAATCAAATCTGGGTTTAATACCTGTCTGTGATTAATCACCAAGGGAATTCATTAACCGTAATTGCAGCGGTTTGATGAAACCGGGGGGCTGGTGTCTGGTAAAGGCTTCAAGGTTCAAGAGAAGCTCCCATCCAATTCATTCAGTATTGAATCGAGCGAAAGACCCCGATCCAAGCCAAAGTGAACCATTTCATTTTTCTGAATCTGGCCAACTTTCAATTTCTCCTTCTAATCCTCCCTCCTCTGCCCTCAACTCCTGCCAGCTTCTACCTCCCTCCAACTGATACCTACCTCTCTCGCTCCCTACCCTCTCTCTCTCTCTCTCTTCTCCTCCTCCCTCCATCCATCTCTCCTACCTCCCCGCTCTCCCTCCCATCCCACCCCCTCAACAACCATGTTAATTAAAGTAGTTCAGTGGTCTGCAGAGCCAATGCGTGCCCCTCAGGCTAATCACGTCTGATCTTAATCACTTACACATTCATGAAACATGTTCTCAGCATCCAGCAGGAACACAACACAGACCAGTTAGATGTCTTTGAGCTCAACACACGTCTTGTGTTTCTGTGCGGTTCGTTTGGGAGCATCAAATGTTTCTGTATTCATGTGCGTCTCTCTCCGCATAATGCATATGCTGTTGAATCATTCATATCTGGCAGTACTCTTAAAGCAGCTTATTAAACATGATAAAAGACTCAGTAATGGCATTTTGAGCAACAGAACATTCAACGCAGTGAAATTCATTATTTGTAAATGTTTTATTATACACACATACATATAAAAATATGTTTGCATTTGTTTGTTGGCTCTGGTTAGAGAGATACAAATCAAATTCCAAAAAAACATTACACTTCATTAATATTCAGATGGCAGACAAAGGAAAAAACAGATTATAATCCCTTTTCTTAATGGATAACTCGATTTCCAACCTTATCTTTATGTATCCACATTAAGGATATAGTGTGAGAAAACACTTGCAGTTTGCTGCCGATGCCCTCTGTGTCTCTGAGGCCTCAGCTCTGGGATACAGACAAACAGAACAAAGACATTAGTACAGGAACCATAACTGACCCTAGTACAGGAACCATAACTGACCATGGTACAGGAAACCATATGACCCTTGGCTATCAGGAAACCATAACTGACCTTGGTACAGGAACCATAACTGACCCTGGTACAGGAACCATAACTGACCTTGGTACAGGAACCATAACTGACCTTGGTACAGGAACCATAACTGACCCTAGTACAGGAACCATAACTGACCTTGGTACAGGAACCATAACTGACCTTGGTACAGGAACCATAACTGACCTTGGTACAGGAACCATAACTGACCTTGGTACAGGAACCATAACTGACCTTGGTACAGGAACCATAACTGACCCTAGTACAGGAACCATAACTGACCTTGGTACAGGAACCATAACTGACCTTGGTACAGGAACCATAACTGACCCTAGTACAGGAACCATAACTGACCTTGGTACAGGAACCATAACTGACCTTGGTACAGGAACCATAACTGACCTTGGTACAGGAACCATAACTGACCTTGGTACAGGAACCATAACTGACCTTGGTACAGGAACCATAACTGACCTTGGTACAGGAACCATAACTGACCTTGTACAGGAACCATAACTGACCTTGGCACATGGACCATAACTGACAATAGTACCACAGGAACCATAAGTGACATAAGTACAGGCACCACAATTGATGGCATTTTGAAAGTGTATCGCAAACTCAAAATAAGTGTGTTACAAACTCAATATAATACTTTCTTCTCCATGTAGATCCAAAAGAACTATGCAGGGCTATTCAGAACACAGAAATATAAATATACCACCAGATATAAATCATCAGGGGTCCGACCCGTAGTCTGAAACCCACCGATATAAATAAAAGGAAACCAAAATGACTCACCTTTTTGGCAGTGGCCATAAACCACCTCGCTACCCAGGGCCAGCGTGTTCGTCTGGCTCTGCCGTAACACAACAGCCCAGGCTGCAAGCCTGTGGAGCCATTACAGGGCGGGCCCTCGTTCACTACGAGGGGGGGGGGGGGGGGGGGGGGACGACGAACAAACACAAACAGAGACAACGAAACAAAACAGCATTCACAAGGAAAACAGAACAATCAACTGCCTGCAAAAATGCACGCGAGTAAACATCCGTCAGTCCCAGATTTTTGTTCTGACAAAAAATATATTAATAAATTACATATAGGCCGACATCTTTTGTTGTCGTTTTCTTTTAGTTTTTTCGGCGCGTCGGAGGAGAGGGCGTTCGTCGCGTCGTGTCGCTTCCAAACCTCCTCGGCAAATTTAGCAAGTTCCACACAAAGCGAGGCGGTTTGTCCCGAAAAACAATCGACTCTTCAACGTTAGCCACTGAAGCCTCAGCGCTCATTCTCGACAAACGCGACGCCGGACGTTAGCTCTACACCCGCTTGTTAAGAAAGAATAATCGCCCGTCGGCGGCGCGCGTGTCCCGCCGGGCGAGTGATTGGATGACCCGGGTGTCGGCTCGGATTCCGCGCAATCTCGTGTCCAGGCGGTCCTCCGATGCAGGGCCGCTATCCCCGCTGCCATGGGGCCAAGACTCCCCCCTACCCTCCAAGCACCACCACGACTCCACTACTGCCCCATTAGTTTGAATACAATAATGCATTCGCCAATGACCGCAGTTACATTTTTACGACTGTTGCGGCTACAGTCTACAAGCCATATATAATCATTTATATCAGCCCACAGTGACAGGCATAGATGCAGTATATGATAAAGGCGCGGGCCGGCTCACTGCAGGCCAATATCCATCTCGCACACCTTTGCCTCGGAAGTTAAAGTGCCACAGTGTCTGAATGCCACAGTTAAAAAGGGAACACCAACTCATACAGCGCTGGAAGGTGGAGCCTTTGCAGGGTCTTTCTGTCCTCTCACAGGTGGCGCGAGCATATTGCACCAATCAATCAATAACAGCCCGCGGGTATTAAAGGTCCAGTCCTACCTTTAAAAACGTTTTTACACGCGGCCAGTCCTTGGATCAGTGTGGTAAACCGCCGGGGGGGCTCTGATGACGTCACTCTGCAATGACACCGAGGGCCCGCGTTTACCGCCAGGTTGTGAGTCACTGCGATCGGCAATTGCAAGCGGATTCAAAATTGCCGTGTGACGACCCTCTTGTGACATCACAAGTGGGAGTGCCCACCCAGATGTACAGTATGTGTGACTGTCAGCCCATCAACTGCACCAACTGGTAGGCTTCCATCATCTATCCATCATACATCAGGGTGGACACTCCCATTTGTGATGTCACTAGAGGGTCACACTGATGTTGTCTTTGTGTGTGATGAATTCAGGGGACTTCTCTATTCCATTGACAAAGTGTCCTGTCCTGTCCACCTGCAAGGTATTTCTTCTGAAGCACTGAGGGGCCTACTGAACCAAGTTCTTGAGCTGAGAGGCTTTCGGTTCAGTGTATTCTATAATCCATCAGTGATCACAATGAAAACAAGCACGACACATATTTGACGGTCCACGGTTATCATTCCAAAATCTGGCTCAGACGTCGTGTTTTACGCCGCGTCCGACACTCTGTGACAGCTCTTTTGCCGCAAGACTCAAACCTGTAAAATTGAGCCCATAGACCTCGGATACAATCCCTCCATGAGTGGACCAATTCCACTGCATTGTGGGACTTCTGCTGCAATTCCCCTTTTTTTTATTTTTTTATTATCATGTTCTGTTTTCGCATTTCTTTCCAGAATGTTTTAACCCCTTTCCCACACTTACAGAAGGGGATTTTGAATACGATTATTTCTACAGTGACCAGTCTACACGGTGTGGATTTTTTAATCACTCCAGCTTTGAGCTAGTTATTCATCTAATTAGACGCAAACACCCATTTCCCAAGGCAACATAAATTAACGCAAAGTTACAATCGAGTAGAAAAACAGTAAATAAACAATAAATAAATATGTGTATCCAAAGACTGAAAATTGAAATGAATGAAAGTTAACATCCATATGTTCCTCACAATATTCTGTCACATTTTCACACTCAGGGGTGCCATAGTCTTCTAAGAACAACAAAAGAAGAGATAGAAAGACAGATAGGAGAGGAGAAAGCGATGGGGGTTGTACAGGATTGCTCTATACGTAACTCCAGCTGGGCATGTCCTATATACCTACATCACCGCTATGGAGAGAGGAGACGGCGTGGAGGCCTATAGGATGAATGCCTCACACAAAATTCCAATCTAGGTCTGCTGCATACCTTCCAGTCCGACTCCACCTGTACTTTTGACCCAGTTGTACCTGCCAGTGGGGGGATGTGGAACGTGACCCACTCTGTGGACCAGCAGACCCTGTAAAGCATCGCAGGTTGGAGCATAACCAGGTCACCGGTGGAGACCTGAGGGGACCTTGAAGACGTTGGTGGGGGGGGGTGGGTCTCCGGGGAACCCTACTTTAAATAGACGTCGGGCCATGTTCCAGTTAACGTCCGCTGGACTGACAACTGTGGAACACTGGGGAGTGGAGTTAGAATACATAAGTCAGATAAAGATCAGCTTCAATCTACCACAAAGTGGGCGAATTTTGGCTTTTAAACATGACGATTAATAGACTTCAGTTCCAAACCAGATCAATCTGAGAACATTCTGGTGACAATCATGGTCCAACATGTCCTAACTGATGCTGTGTCTTTTCAACCTTAATTTAAGGCTTAAATGTAGATTCATAGGTCAGCAGCTGTAACAGAGGTCCACTCAATTAGCCTTTTTGCCTGTGTGTGTGTGTGTGTGTGTGTGTGTGTGTGTGTGTGTGTGTGTGTGTGTGTGTGTGTGTGTGTGTGTGTGTGTGTGTGTGTGTGTGTGTGTGTGTGTGTGTGTGTGTGTCACTGCAGTAAGAAAGGACGACACATCGGTTTAACAGCAGACTCTTTATTGGCAATGGCGGATGCCAGGAGAAAGTTACCTTCCGGAACGCATAGTGCCTACTGTAAACTTTGGTGGAGGAGGGATAATGGTCTGGGGCTGTTTCTCAGGGTTTGGGCTAGGCCCCTTAGTTCCAGTGAAGGTTATGCTTAATGCTACAGGATATGAAGACATCTTAGCCAATTGGGCATCTTAGCCAAACTGTTCCAGCATGACTGTGCCCCTGTGCACACAGCAAGGTCCATAAAGACACGGTTAGATGAGTTTGACGTGGAGGAACTCGATTGGCCTGCACAGAGCCCTGACCTCAACCCCATTGAACACCTTTGGGAGGAATTAGAACGCCGATTGCGAGCCAGGCCTTCTCGTCCAACATCAGTGCCTGACCTCACAAATGCTCTTTTGGCTGAATGGGCACAAATTCCCACAGACACACTCCAACATCTTGTGGAAAGCCTTCCCAGAAAAGTGGCAGCTGTCATAGCCGCAAAGGGGGGTCCAACTCCATATTAATGGGCATGGTTTTAGAATGGGATGTCCAACAAGCTCATATAGGTGTGATGGTCAGGTGTCCACTGACTTTTGGCCATATAGTGTACATACATACATACATATATACATGCACACCATCCACGCAAACTTTGTCCTAACATTCAAAGTCGAGTCGTCGAAAAGACTGGCGCTGAGCCATCGGTAGCCCCCAACCGGACCCGGGGCCTCCTCAAACGACTGAATCGTAAGCTCCTTCCCGAAAGCGCTCGCCGCGGTACGGCCAATTAGTCCGGGAGGCCATTCAGCGCAGATGCAGCGCAGCCAAGATCTCGCGGTTAAATGAGGGTATATTAATGGCGTCGCGCAGACAGCGTGTTAATAACGGACCTTTATGACGGCGGCGGAGTCACTGTGCATAAACACCTCTTAACGGCCGTTCTGCCCCCCGCCACCGTCCTTAATGACACCCTCTCTCCCCCCCCCCCCCCCCAGACACCCACCGCCTTGCCGTTTCATTAGGACAATACCAGCCCCCCTCCTCCCTCCATCCCCCTCCTCCTCCCTCGGTGTTTGAGCTGACCTGCCTCATTTACCGTCCTCTTCCTCTGCCACGGAACCATGTGCCAGACCCCCCCCCCCACCCTCCTCCCCCGCCGAAGGAACGTAATGGACCGAAATATCTCTCTCCCTCTCTCTCTCTTCACATTTCTTCACATCATGTCGGTTTATGTTACGCTTCTCGGTTTTATTGTATTTTATTAAATTAAGTTGGACTTGAATTCAATAATGGGCGGTTTATTTAATAAAGTGTGTAGGAGCTTTTCCACCCCCCCTATTATCTACTTTTATCTTTTGGCTAATATTGATACAACTTCATCTTACGCTCATACATTTTACGCATTGACTAAATGACCACTTGGTTATATTATGTGTGTGTGTGTGTGTGTGTGTGTGTGTGTGCGTGTGTGTCAAGTGCAAATTGACAAAGAAAATTATTGACTCATGAACTAATAAATTAGCAGTGGCTCAGGAGGACGAGCGGTTTGGTCTGGCAACTGGACGGTTGCGGGTTCGATCCCTGCCTTGCAGGGTTGACACTGCAGTCGGCCTATGAATGTGTGTACTGTATGTACGGGTGAATGTGACGCAATATTGTGAAGTGCTCTCAATAAAAGTGCAACAGTTCCTCTTAATATTATCCGATTTCTTCAATTATTGCCAAATTGTTTTTGCTGACTGAATATCTTATCTTACCTATATATTTATACTTCTCTAGACTGTAAATCTGTTGGATTATTTTGTATTATTCTACAGTTTATTTCTCTATTGTTTCATTCTATTGCTATGCAACCTGGCACGCAAGAATTTCCTTCGGGATCAATAAAGTTCTATTTTATCTTATCTTGTATGCGACCCATATGAAATATGTAATCCATTTGAACGCACTGTCTAACCAGAAGTCACACTGCTGTACATGTATTGTTGTTGACACTGTTTTGTTCAGTTTGACACTGTTGATTTTGTTTTGTTTGTTTTGGTGATCACAGCAGTGAGTGACCTCTGGCATGATGATGATGGTGATGATGATGATGATGATGATGATGATGTCAGTGATGATGGTGATGATGATGGTGATGATGATGATGATGATGATATTGGGCCCCCAAGCTGTCTCTCCTTGGAGTGTTCAGTCAGTACTCAGATGCACTTCCCCTCCCCGCCGCAGGGGTGGCGCCAAAACCCCCCCTAGACGCACGTTGATGCATTTATTGTTGTTGACACTGTTTTGTTCAGTTGACACTGTTGATTTTGTTTGTTTGTTTTGGTGAACAGAACTCTGGCATGATGATGATGGTGATGATGATGATGATGGTGATGATGATGATGATGATGATGATGATATTGGGCCCCCAGCTGTCTCTCCTTGGAGTGTTCAGTCAGTACTCAGGCGCACTTCCCCTCCCCGCCGCAGAGGGGCGCCAAAACTCCCCCTAGACGCGCGTTGATGACGTCGCCGTCGCGCCGCGCTTTGACCGCGGCGCGACGGCGACGTCATCAACGCGCGTCTATGGGGGAGTTTTGTGTGTGTGTGGCTAATAGCGAGCTAAAGCTAAAGCTGTGAGTTATGTCTAATAAAGAGCGCGAAACACTAAATTAAATACTTAAGAGTCACCACCGCGGCGCCGCCATGACAGAGCTGAGGACGCGTCTCACCACAGAGGGATGGTCAGTGTGTCTTACAAACTGTCATGTATTGTCCTCCATGTGTGGTGATCAGGGTTATTATTATTATTATAATAATGATGATAATGATAATGATGCACTTACCCAGGATGATGCTGATGATGATGATAATGATGATGATGATGATAATAATAATGATGTGTAGATATTTACCTGAGTTCATACGTGTTATGTTACACTGTCTGTCTGTCTGGGTGTCTCTGTCTGTCTGTCTGGGTGTCTCAGTCTTTCTGTCTGTCTGGGTGGGTTCTGTCTGTCTGGGTGGGTTCTGTCTGTCTGTCTGTCTGCCTGCCTGCCTGTGTGTGTGTCTGGGTGTCTCTGTCTGTTTGTCTGGTTGGGTTCTGTCTGTGTCTGTCTGTCTGGGTGGGTTCTGTGTGTCTGTGTCTGTCTGTCTGAGTGGGTGGGTTCTGTCTGTCTGTCTTGGTGGGTGGGTTATGTCTGTCTGTCTGTCTGGGTGGGTCTGTCTGTCTGTCTGTCTGTCTGTCTGTCTGTGTGTCTGTCTGTCTGGGTGAGTTCTGTCTGTCTGTCTGGGTGGGTTCTGTCTGGGTGTCTGTCTGGGTGGGTTCTGTCTGTCTGTCTAGGTGTCTGTGTGTCTGTCTGGGTGTCTCAATCAGAATTCATATTATAACACTGTACAGTCTGTATTTATCTCTCTATATATATTTTGGTTGTTAATGAGTGCATGAGTGCACCTGAGCTGAAACCTTATTTGAGGGGAAACAAAAAGAAGAGTGTTGTGCTCAAATCAAGGAAATATCTGCAGTATATCAGCATCGTCAGCCACAAAGAAAAGGGAAATATTAACCCAGTGTGTGCTCAGATGGATGAAGCCATTCATAAGGCACCATGCATAGGTTTAGATGTGTCTGACGATGTGTCTGACGATGCTCAGCTGTTAGTTTATGAAGGTTCTTCAATGAGGAGAAGAAAGAAAATAACAGAAATGTATTATTAGACCACATATTATTTATAATCCCTCTGGTTCAATAAATATTGTTGTATTATTGAATTGTACTTCATTTATTTGATTTAACTACATAGTGGCTGCCTATAGATGTTGATACGGTTACTAGGCTACTTCAATATACAGTATATGGCATCATAACGCAAGTTAGACATTGTGATCCTCATCGACTAATGGCCCGGCCCGTCTGTCAGTTTTAAAAACCAAATGTGGCCCTTGAGCCAAAAAGTTTGCCCGCCCCTGATATATATAATACAGTTTATAATTCTAACATCTATTATAATCTCCAGCTTGTGTTTTATGTGATTATTATATGTGTCACCTTTTTTTCATTGTGGAGAATCCTCCTGACCTCCAAGGATTGCATTTCTATGATTTCTATTTTTCTATTTCGTAGACACACCAACTCCTTTCCCTCCCTGATGTTTCCAGCCCTGCTGTTTTTAAAGTAGTAGCCTGTTGACTGGTGTGTCATCCATTGTGACCTAATTTAATGCAACCATCTAAAAGGCAAATTAATAAATATTAAAAGAGGACAAAAAGCATTCAATTTGAGTCATGGATCAGTGAAGCAGCCTAGGCTATTCTGATCACTGATTCCTTGTCTGTAGCCTTCAAATCTGTGATGTCTTCAAAGCACTGTGATGTTTGCTATTATTAATTATTAATTATTATTTGCATTGATAGAGAGCTTTTCAAGACACCCACCCAAAGCGTTTAGGCAACATAATGTGTGTTTGTGTGAGGGGGTATAGCACCTCATCCAACACCATTATATGGCAGCAGGCACTGAAACACTTCCCTCTGGCAGGAGGCTGCGGTCCATCAGGACTAAACCTCTCGCCACAAAAACAGTTTCTTCCCATCTGCAGTTAGCCTCATTAACAAGGCCCGGGACTCCCACTGACACACTCTTATCCCGCCTCCATAGACACTACACATTACATTAACGCACAGCCCACACCCGTTCCATATTCTGAAAAATAATTTTGTATTGTAAATATCTCATCATTCTGTATTGTAAACATCTCATCATTCAGAAATCATTCTGTATTGTATATATCCATTCATACTATATTCTACTTTATTTTATATTTATGCTTCTTGTCGTTTTTGCACTACTTGCTTTTTAATGCTTTTTAATTCTTATTATTATTATTCTTATGTTGTCTGTATGCACCAACAACCACAGCAAATTCCTCGTATGTGAAAACTACTTGGAGAATAAAGCGATTCTGATTCTGATTCTGAACAATAATAATTGTACACAATGTCAAGGTATATTCCTTTATCTACTTATGAACTACATGTATGTTGAATGGTTCACCTGAGATTCATTTCATTCTGGTATAAATCAGTTAAGAAATATCACGATAAAACTATATTGTATTGTGATGAACTAATGTTGATTCTAATGAAAGCCTATGAATAATATTTGCTATGGCACAAGCTCTGTTTTATGTTTATATTTTTTATATTTTTCTTTCATTTCATTCATCATTGTCATGTTGGCCATATTTCCGTAATGTTCCGTACTGTTACATGTTAGGGAAGTTAATGATGAGGCATGTGTTTTAATAGTGACGGAATGGGTTCGGCTGATACTATGTTTTTTTTTTTGTCATGCTAACCGAGCCTCTTCTGCCCCTTCTTGTCCCTCTCGCTCTCCCGTACCTCCCTGTCGGTCGCCATGCAGGCACCTCACTGATGCTGGCATCGCACAACTCAAAGGCACCAATGAGAAGGCCTCCTACACTGACATCATCGCTATAGCGCTGAACGTAAGTGAGGTTTTCCTTCCCGCAGATGTTGTGCTTCTTCTCTGACTGCAGGTTAAAGGTCCTGTATCGAAGAATCATGGATTCCATGAGGGACTGCATGTAATCGCTGTAAACTGCCAGTATATCACAACAGGTTGTGATTGACTTTCCCCAACTCTCTGTTGCATAGAAGAGCCTGTGGCCAGATTTCTATTTTATTTGACATTTACATTTATATTTTACATTTAGGGCATTTGGCAGACGCTTTTATCCAAAGCGACTTACAAAGAGTACATTTGTTGAAGGAGAGGCAGCAATATATCACTGTGGTACCTGAAGATAAGAATAGAGCTGTTGTCGAGCATTCCTATTTACGAGACGAGTAGAACGAGTTTCATAATTGCCAAGTTGCCTGCATAAGTAGCTGGGCAGGCGTGCCCAGCTACTTACGGCCAGTTTTGCAGAGAAAAAGGAAGGAATTGATGTGTAAACACGGATAGTGGCAAAAATGTCTGTTCTTTCATAGCTTTTTAATTTGTGTGAGGTTTATTTATGATTAGAATTAACATTAGTTAGTTGGAGCTGGCACTCCAGTACTCCAGCCGGCTGCAGTTTGCTTACTGGCCAAAGGGGTCAGTAATGAGAAGGTTATTTATCCCCTGGTAGCGCACGTAATGTGCTGATGGAAGTTCAGTTTGACTTTCTTTAGGTTGCCCCGATTATAGTCCCCCACCACCACAACAGCCGCGTCAGGATGTTGGGTCTGGTGCCGACATAGCACATCATGTAGGGCCAATAGTGCTATGTCGGTGTCCGCTTGTGGTGGGATGTAGACGGCTGTAATGATGACTGTGCTGAACTCCGAAGGAAGATAGAATGGACGGCAAGAGATCATCAACATGCTCCAGGTTCGGCAAGCAGGAGCAAGAAAAGGTCTTAGTATCCTTAGGGTTGCACCACTTGTTGTTGGTCACGAAGCAAACACCTCCACCCTTGGATTTACCAGACTCGGTCGGACAAATCACTTGATCTGGCACCAGGGGGTCAGCTGTTCCGTCAGACAAAAAACGTTAGATATCATCCATTATTTTCCCCAGAGACTTGGAAGGTGGGCAGAGGCCTGAACTCTTAACCTCTTCAGAACTCCTCTCCGTTTCCCTCTGTGTTTCCTTCTTCATTTCCCTGGAGACGCGTCATCGCTGTTATTGTTGTTGTGTACATTTCTACTACTAATGTAGATAGATTTTATGTAGTTTTTTTACTTTTACTGTGACACCCAAATGTCCCCTCTGGGATTATGTCTTGTCTTATTTTGTTCACTTTATTTTACTATGTATGTACAGGGAGATGTTGGCTACGGATTGATTGATTAGATCAAATATTTAACTCTTGGTGAACATGCAATCTGTATTTCCTCCTCTGTTTTCCTCCAGAGTGATCTGAGACCAATTGGTCGAAAGGTGCTCCCTCCAGAGATCAACAGTGGGAGAGTCGACAAGGTGAGTCCAGCGGATTCTGGTTCCGGTACAATTAACTTTCCATTGTGCATTTTCCTTAAAGGACACCAAGAGACTGGGTGATCAAACCATCGGAACTGTCCCTCCTTGCTTCTCTACAACATCTGTGACCAGATACCATTTGACAAATTCAGCATTTAGTGTGCACGTGCCTGCCACAAATGTAAACTATAACACTATCGTGCTCTGGTCGTTGTCATAGGAGTACTTACTGTATATGGCTGTGGTTGTTGGCTGGAGTAAGCAGCCGCACCTGAGGCCCTCACCACACACACGTTAACGGATGTTTAGTTGAAGGCAGGAGAGTCTGCTCCAATGGTTTGATCACCCAGACCAGTGCTGTCCTTTAAGACTAGATTTGGGCTATATGGACCCACTAGGACACTCTGATATCAAGCAGACTATACAGTGTGACATGTGTGTCTATCTATAA
>PIJE02001197.1:91360-113348 GCA_002895965.2 Coryphaenoides rupestris | reverse complement strand
ACCCCGCGAGCGCAAGACAGCACGCACACACACACACCAGTACACACACACACACACACACAATCTCTCTCTCACACACACACACACACTCTCCCCGCACACACACACCTCTCTCTCTCTCTCACACCACACACACACACACACACACACACACACACTCCCCCGCACCTCACACACACACACACACACCTTCTCCCCTCCTTGTCAACATCTCTTCTCTATTTTCCCTTTATCTGCTGTTTCCACTCGGTGGCAGCTGATCTGCTAACCGCTTCCCTGGTAATGACATCTCCATCCCGGCAGCGGTGGCCGCGGCGACCGCTGCCATGGCAACCGGCGACAGGCTGTACAGGTGGAGGGGGGAGAGGAGAAGGGGCAGGAGAGGAGGAGGAGGAGGAGGAGAACAAAAGCTCACTTCATGAGCTGCACACACGCAGAGACAGGGGGTGTGTGTGTGTGTGTGTGTGTGTGTGTGTGTGTGTGTGTGTGTGTGTGTGTGTGTGTGTGCACACACGCAGAGACTGTGTGTGTGTGTGTGTGTGTATGTGTATGTGTGTGTGTGTGTGTGTGTGTGTGAGAAAAACATCTGAAAGTCAGAGAGAGGAGAATAACAGTGCATTAAGTAGCAAGAATGATCCAACTGTGACTGCTCTCTGCAGGGGTCTGTGTGTGTATCTGCATGCGTGTGTGTGATGTGTTATTGTACTGTGTGTGTGTGTGACGTGCATGTGTTATTGTACTGTGTGTGTGTGTGTGTGACTGTGTGTGTGGGTGTGTGTGTGTGTGTGCTGTGTGTGTGTATGTGTGTGTGTGTTGTGTGTGTGTTACTGTGTGTGTGTGTGCGTGCGTGTGGAGCAGCCCAGTGGTTTAAAGTGAAATCCTCTCTAGCCACGCTGACATCTGGTGGCTGGAGCTCCATAATGAGGGAGGGTCTGATGAACACACACACACACACAACACAACACACACACACACACACACACACACACACACACACACACACACACACACACACACACACACACACACACACACACACACACACACACCACACAACTGTCCTCCCCTGGACCGGTTCCATGTCATCTAGAAAGTGGTGGTGGTGTGATGGAGGTGGGCGGAGAGGTGGGAGGGAGGTCGATGGGAGAAGATAGAGGTGTTGGGGGGTGGGGTGGGTTTGGGGGGGGTTTGGGGTGGGTGTTGGAGGGGCTGGGGTAAACTGTCAAGGGGGGGGGATGCCGAATGTATTTTTATTTCGTATTTGTACCTTTTATTTGTGTTATTCCTGCTACTGTCCTGTACCTTCCCTACCCTCTAGCATCTCTCTCACACAGCCTTTTCAATGCGGGAGTGTTGCGACGCCTTCTGTGTAGAACGTACCAACTGTGAATGGTGGGGGGGGGGGGCATGGTTGTTCCACCTTTTAAGCCGGCAGTCATAACAAAGCCAGACCGACGTCTGTGTGTGTAAAAAGGGTGAAACGTCGGGCATACCGGGGACACGACGCTAGGTGTGAGAGGTCTTCCATCTCTTCGATTTCTTCAATTTCTCGCTCGCGCACGTCGCTCGCACGCATCCGCCGTTGCAGAGCGTCACGCATCAACATGTTGTGTCTATGTGATGAATGTAATATGGATGTGCACGGCTCGCAAAAGCGCCGCCATTACTGTTTAGAAAGCGGCGTCGCTGCACGGCACCTGCATGTTGCGTGAAATCACACACGGGGCGGTGTCATGCTGGCTTTTTCCGTTGTGTGTGTAAAAAAGCAATGCCAGCATACCGACAAAACTTCTTAACGGCAGTGTTGCGGGATCTCTCTGTATAAGAGATCCATGTGATACCAAAACGTCCCGTCTTGGATTAATAACGTAAATCTAACACATGTTGTCTTTTCTGTTTTTCTCTTCTTTTTCTCAGTTTGGACACCCCGCCAGGAACCAAGGTGAAGCTACTTGGTACAGTCCCAGTGAAGAATGGCTTCTTGCTCCTGGAAGATTCCAAGATATGCGTGCTGGGAGGGGAGGTGCAGTTCATGGTGGAGAAGTGGGAGCTGCAGCGGGTGAGGCGGAGCCTCATGTCATGTTTATTTGATGAAGTGCTTTATGGGACGACAAACCTGACCATGACCATCCACACACACACACACACACACACGCCAGCTGGTGACCTCGTCCGTTGTCATGGTTTCAGAGTTTGGCCAAACACAGCCGTAACATCGGACGTAACATCGGAGCGGAAGGCGGACCGCCGCCCTTCGTACCGTTCGGACAGGTGGGCTGGAAAACTACAACACCGAACAATACAACAACAATATTACAACCACCACAATAACACTGTAACTACAACTACAATCTACAATGAAACTACAACTACTACAATAACCTCTACAATGATACGACTACAATAACCTCTACAATGATACTACTACAATAACCTCTACAGTAAATCTGCAACTACTACAACAATAATAGAGAACACCATAACAATACAGCACAACAATACAACTACAGCAACAACAACTATGATAATAACACAACCACCCCAACAATGACAACTAAAACACCGATGACACAATCCTCCTCCTCCTCCTACAGAGGTGTGTGAGGCAGGAGGAGGCGGACGGAAGGGACCTGGACCGGAGGAAGACCCTCCGGAGCCCCGCCCCCGTCAAGCCCACCGAGGAGAACGAGCAGTTTGAGAAGCAACGCACGGCCGCCATCGCCGAGGTCGCCAAGACCAAGGAGGTGAGGCAGCCGTTTAGATTCACCGTCCACACACACACCCTCAGACACTCGACGAGGGCTTCACACCAAACAGGGGAGTGGTTTATACACGAGGGTCTTGCATCTCCTCGCACCTGGAAAACCTGCTTATAATCAATCCATCAATTGATCTGTTCCAACATTTGAATTGCAGTTAATTGGATTGGTTACTTGTATGTAGCTTACCTGTTGGTCACCTGCTAGTTAACTACATGAGTTACTTTTCTAACTTACCTGTTGCCTACCTGCTAGTTAACTGCATTGGTTACTTGTGTAAGTTACCGGTTGCTCACCTGTTGGTCACCCGCGAGTTAATTTGATTGGTTACTTGTATAACTTACCTGTTGCTCACCTGTTGGTCACCCGCGAGTTAATTGGATTGGTTACTTGTATAACTTACCTGTTGCTCACCTGTTGGCCACCCGCGAGTTAATTGGATTGGTGACTTGTGTAACTTACCTGCCGCTCACCTGTTGGCCACCTGCGAGTAATTACTCTCTCTCACACACACACACACACACACACACACACACACACACTCTCTCACACTCACACGCACATCACACACACACACACACACACACACCCCGCACCTCACACACACACACACACACCTTCTCCCCTCCTTGTCAACATCTCTTCTCTATTTTCCCTTT
The DNA here is from genome assembly GCA_002895965.2 of Coryphaenoides rupestris. Classification (NCBI taxonomy): domain Eukaryota; kingdom Metazoa; phylum Chordata; class Actinopteri; order Gadiformes; family Macrouridae; genus Coryphaenoides; species Coryphaenoides rupestris. The sequence goes on along the minus strand of PIJE02001197.1, from coordinate 109,930 downwards.
ATCTGCTGTTTCCACTCGGTGGCAGCTGATCTGCTAACCGCTTCCCTGGTAATGACATCTCCATCCCGGCAGCGGTGGCCGCGGCGACCGCTGCCATGGCAACCGGCGACAGGCTGTACAGGTGGAGGGGGGAGAGGAGAAGGGGCAGGAGAGGTTGAGGAGGAGGAGAACAAAAGCTCACTTCATGAGCTGCACACACGCAGAGACTGTGTGTGTGTGTGTGTGTGTATGTGTATGTGTGTGTGTGTGTGTGTGTGTGTTGTGTGTGTGTGTGTGTGTGTGTGTGTGTGTGTGTGTGTGTGTGTGTGTGTGTGTGTGTGTGTGTGTGAGAAACATCTGAAAGTCAGAGAGAGGAGAATAACAGTGCATTAAGTAGCAAGAATGATCCAACTGTTGACTGCTCTCTGCAGGGTCTGTGTGTGTATCTGCTATGTGTGTGTATGTGTTATTGTACTGGTGTGTGTGACGTGCATGTGTTATTGTACTGTGTGTGTTGTGTGTTGTGTGACGTGCATTGTGTTATTGTACTGTGTGTGTGTGTGTGTGTGTGTGACGTGGCATGTGTTGTTGTACTGTGTGTGTACTGTGTGTGTGTGTGACGTGCATGTGTTATTGTACTGTGTGTGTGTGTGCGTGCGTGTGGAGCAGCCCAGCGGTTTAAAGTGAAATCCTCTCTAGCCACGCTGACATCTGGTGGCTGGGCTCCATAATGAGGGAGGGTCTGATGAGACACACACACACACACACACACACACACACACCACACACACACACACACACACACACACACACACACACACACACACACACACACACACACACACACACACCACACACACACACACACACACACACACTGGCCTCCCCTGGGACCGGTTCCATTGTCATCTAGAAAGTGGGTGGTGGTGTGATGGAGGTGGGCGGAGAGTGGGAGGGAGGTCGATGGGAGAAGATAGAGGTGTTGGGGGGGGGGGTTTGGGGGGGGTTTGGGTGGGTGTTGGGGGCTGGGGTAAACTGTCAAGGGGGGATGCCGAATGTATTTTTATTTCGTATTTGTACCTTTTACTTGTGTTATTCCTGCTACTGTCCTGTCCTGTACCTTCCCTACCCTCTAGCATCTCTCTCACACAGCCTTTTCAATGCGGGAGTGTTGCGACGCCTTCTGTGTAGAACGTTCCAACTGTGAATGGTGGGGGGGGGGGGGGCACGGTTGTTCCACCTTTTAAGCCGGCAGTCATAACAAAGCCAGACCGACGTCTGTGTGTGTAAAAAGGGTGAAACGTCGGGCATACCGGGGACACGACGCTAGGGGTGTGAGAGGTCTTCCATCTCTTCGATTTCTTCAATTTTTCGCTCGCGCACGTCGCTCGCACGCATCCGCCGTTGTAGAGCGTCACGCATCAACATGTTGTGTGGTATGTGATGAATGTAATGTGGATGTGCACGGCTCGCAAAAAGCACCGCCCATTACTGTTAGAAAGCCGGCGTCGCTGCACGGCACCTGCATGTTGCGTGAAATCACACACGGGGCGGGGTCATGCTGGCTTTTTCCGTTGTGTGTGTAAAAAAGCTATGCCAGCATACCGATAAAACTTCTTAACGGCAGTATTGCGGGATCTCTCTGTATAAGAGATCCATGTGATACCAAAACGGTCCCGTCTTGGATTAATAACGTAAATCTAACACATGTTGTCTTTTCTGTTTTTCTCTTCTTTTTCTCAGTTTGGAACACCCCGCCAGGAACCAAGGTGAAGCTACTTGGTTACAGTCCCAGTGAAGAATGGCTTCTTGCTCCTGGAAGATTCCAAGATCTGCGTGCTGGGAGGGGAGGTGCAGTTCATGGTGGAGAAGTGGGAGCTGCAGCGGGTGAGGCGGAGCCTCATGTCATGTTTATTTGATGAAGTGCATTATGGGACGACAAACCTGACCATGACCATCCATACACCACACACACCACACACACACACCACACACACACACACACACACACACACACACACACACACACACACACACACACACACACACACACCACACCACGCCAGCTGGTGACCTCGTCCGTTGTCATGGTTTCAGGAGTTGGCCAAACACAGCCGTAACATCGGACCGTAAACATCGGAGCGGAAGGCGGACCGCCGCCCTTCGTACCGTTCGGACAGGTGGGCTGGGAAAACTACAACACCGAACAATACAACAACAATATTACAACCACCACAATAACACTGTAACTACAATACCCTCTACAATTGAAAACTACAACTACTACAATAACCTCTACAATGATACGACTACAATAACCTCTACAATGAAACTACAACTACTACAATAACCTCTACAATGATACGACTACAATAACCTCTACAATGATACTTACTACAATAACCTCGACAATGATACGACTACAATAACCTCTACCAATGATACTACTACAATAACCTCTACAGTAAATCTGCAACTACTACAACAATAATAGAGAACACCATAACAATACAGCACAACAATACAACTACAGCAACAACAACTATGATAATAACACAACCACCCCAACAATGACAACTAAAACACCGATGACACAATCCTCCTCCTCCTCCTACAGAGGTGTGTGAGGCAGGAGGAGGCGGACGGAAGGGACCTGGGACCGGAGGAAGACCCTCCGGGAGCCCCGCCCCCGTCAAGCCCACCGAGGAGAACGAGCAGTTTGAGAAGCAACGCACGGCCGCCATCGCCGAGGTCGCCAAGACCAAGGAGGTGAGGCAGCCGTTTAGATTCACCGTCCACACACACACCCTCAGACACTCGACGAGGGCTTCACACCAAACAGGGGAGAGGTTTATACACGAGGGTCTTGCATCTCCTCGCACCTGGAAAACCTGCTTATAATCAATCCATTATAACATTTGAATTGCAGTTAATTGGATTGGTTACTTGTATGTAGTTTACCTGTTGCCCACCTGCTAGTTAACTACATGAGTTACTTGTGTAACTTACCTGTTGCCCACCTGCCAGTTAATTGGTTACTTGTGTAACTTACCTGTTGCCTCCCTGCTAGTTAACTACATGAGTTACTTGTGTAACTTTACCTGTTGCCCACCTGCCAGTTAATTGGTACTTGTGTAAATTACCTGTTGCCTCCTGCTAGTTAACTACATGAGTTACTTTTGTAACTAACCTGTTGCCTACCTGCTAGTTATTTGGTTACTTGTGTAACTTACCTGTTGGTCACCCGCGAGTTAATTGGATTGGTTACTTGTATAAACTTACCTGTGGCCCACCCGCGAGTTAATTGGATTGGTTACTTGTATAACTTACCTGTTGCTCACCTGTTGGTCACCCGCGAGTTAATTGGATTGGTTACTTGTATAACTTACCTGTTGCTCACCTGTTGGCCACCCGCGAGTTAATTGGATTGGTGACTTGTGTAACTTACCTGCCGCTCACCTGTTGGCCACCTCCATGCCTCTGTGCTCTCAGGCTCCTCGTACGTTTGGCGGCGGGGGGAACGCCGGCGGGAACCTGATCGGCGGCAGCGGCGGCGGCGGTGGCGGTGGCTCCTCCTACCGCGGCCGAGACGCCAACTCGTACCGCCGTCGGGAGGAGAGGAGCGAGAGGAGCGAGTGGACCGAGAGGAGCGACAGCCGGCCAGATGGGAACTACAGGGAGCTGGTGAGGACATCGCTGCTCATTATGTCACATCCGGGGCTCGACGCGACCAAGACTTTCCCTGCCAGCGCGGTGCACCTGAGTTTAAAATGTTAGCGGCGCAGTTTATTTCACAACTTACAAGAACAGTTATATTTGGCTTCTACCATTTACTAATTCAGCAAGACAACGAAAACAAAGCAGAACTTTCTGTACCCAAGTGCCGATGATTCTCAAACAGTTTCTAAACAGAACCTCAAACCTCAGCCCTATCTGTGGTCCAAGTTCTTCTGTTGCTTGGTCTCCTGGACCGTGTGCTGGTTGTCCATTTTCCAACAGAGCTTGAATCCTTCATGTGATTCTGCACACATTGTTGTTTGCAGCAAGGCAAAACGTATGAAAACGGTGATGTAATGTTGTGAACAAACCGTTTCTCTTAACCCGCTCCGGTTGGAAGTGCGCTCCAGTTCCGGGGTTTAAACACGGTCCAGGAGACACAGGCGAACGGGATAAACGCACCGTCAGTGTTTCAGTAGCAGCCGATGTTATCAGCTTTTCACACATCCTCTGACATAATTCATTTTATTCTAAAAGGGGGAATCATAACAACGTGTGTAACAAGTGGAAAAATCAGCGCGTTGATGTTTTTGTTTCGCACCACTTGCCAAGAAGTGCGGTCTTGTCATTCATTAGTCTCTCGGGTGAAATAAGGTCCCTGGAGTTTGCTTTTTGGTTTGTGGATGAGCTGCTGCATCGCCTGTTTCCGTTAGCCTCAAGCACCCGGTCTCTAGCTTCCAACTCCTGGCCTAACGTTCGCATCAGCGCCAAGTCTTCTCTACCACTGCAGTAGCCACATACGGCTTCGCGTTGCTGCAGTGACGTGAGCGGTCCAGTTTCCGAACATCGTTTTGTGAATTTTGTTGCAAGCAATTGCCAGTCTCAGGCCGTTTTGATGCTAATCTTCGGGCGTGAGCGTGGCGAAACGGGCCAAAACAGATTCATGAACTACACCTCCCGACTTCTAGTTTGACATCGGTGGCGATTCCCTGATATCGGTCAGGCGGGCAGCAAACCTATCAGGCTATATGTGAAAACCCGGGAACGTGACCTATTTCATTTTAATGCATTCCACTCACACACACACATGTGCGCCGTAATGTAAATTCACGTTCACACAAGCGAAATGGCCGCACTGCAGGGCTCACATCACACCCTGACATTACAGCGGTGGGCTGCTGAGAACTTCTTCATTAGCCAGCGGTCGGTGCCGGCTGGAGTCTGCACGGGTAGTTGGTTCAATTATGGTTCCTGAGAAAGGAAGCATGATTGAACGCCCTCCCGCCCTCCTTCCGTCCTCCCGCCTCCCCACCTCCTTCTCGGTCCCCCTCCACTCTCCTCCCTCCCTCTCCAACTCCAACTCCTCCCTCTCTCCCCCTCCCTCCTTCCCTCCTTCTCTCCATCTCTAGCCCATATTCCCTCTCTTCCTCCCTCCCTCCCTACCTCCTTCTCTCTCTTCCTCCCCCCCCCCCCACAGTAGCACAGCGCTGCATATCCCTCTTATCTCCATGGTGTCCTCCTCAGGACCTTCAACGGGAGACGGAGACGAGTGCATCCCCGGTCATCAGCTCGCTCTCTCCCCTCTGTGTTCGTATGAAGCCCTGAAGTGTTCTTAGGTGGCTGTTAGCGAGAGGAGTGCTTCGTGTTAGCATGTTGACTCGCTCTCAGAGTCTTATTGGATGGAGTGGCCGCAACGGCGAGCGCTGATAATTAGGATGCCTCTGAAGGGCTGCCACTAAGGAGGCTGCGTGGTGCCTCTCTGTGTGTCTGGCTCGCAGACACACAGGCCAGACATTACCAGTGGAAATCACTGCCGACGCTATCGTCACCGGTGGAAATCACAGCCTACAATATCATTACCAGTACATGATCATCACCAGTACACTATCATCATAGATTCACTATCACCACAGAGACACTATCATCACCAATCTAGGATCACGCGTTCCATCCCTTTATCGTGACCCATCCTCACTCGAGATGATGTATGTAGTGTTCAGTTGGCTGCAGGGTCAGTATCTGTGATGATGTCGGCCGAAAGAGGTTAATCTGGTGGAGGTAATCTAATGGTGAGAGATTACCGCTAATCTGCCCACCAGCGGTGAGGAGGAGGAGGAGGACGACAGTAGCTGGAGGAAGACTATCTTCACTGATCTGCGTGATATTCTGCTAATCTCATCTCCTCCTCCTCCCTCCATTTCCTTCTTTCTTTCCTTCATCTTCTCTGATAATCCCTCCTCCTCCTCCTCCTCTCCGTTTAGCGACCCCACCTCTTCTCACCTCACCTCCATTCTCTCTCTCTCTCGTCTCCATTCATTCATTGTTTTAGTCTTTTCATCCTATTACCTGCCTGACCTTCCTGGAACTAAGTACACATCCATCCTGGTTTTAATCAGTCTCTCCTGCTCTCCTCTACATATCCCCTCCCCCCTCTCGTCTATGTCTCCTCTGTATATATCACTATCTCTCTCCTTCTCCTTCTCCCCTTCTTTCTTCTTCTACTCTTCTACTCAAAATCTAAATGGAGCTTGATTGTTTCTCGATGTTTTCTGAATAATCAATAGTTGAGTCTTTTGTAAGAGTGCAGTTTGGGGGTTTTAGTGGCATCTAGCCGCGAGCTTGCAACCGACTGAATGTCCAACTTAGTTTTAATGGGATGGTGAAGTCTCAGTCTCCACACTGCAGCAGTCCTGTTGAGTCTCTCTCTCTCTTTCTCTCTGTCTCTCTCTCTGTCTCTCGGTGTCCCAGGTGGACGAGCGGGCGCTCCGCGACATCATGGAGATGGGCTTCGATAAGGAGGAGGCGCGACTGGCCCTGATGGACAACAACAACAACCTGGAGGCCGCCCTCAACTGCCTGCTGACCGGAGCCACCAGCCCCGCCCCTAGCCCCACCCCGGGCTACACCCACGGGCCCGACCGACCTGGCTCCACCTACAACGAGCGCGGGTCCGCCCCGGCCGCCCCCCGTCCAGGGTATGTGCACGACCACGCACGCACGCACGCACACCACGCGCACACACATTCACACTACATTAAATATATATCGTTCTATTCCCGCTCTTAAAACAAAGGTAGCCCATAAAACACTTTTAGAGAGACAGGAGCGAGATGAAACAGTTGGCCTACACTTTGCAGACACAAAACCACATCGATCAAGTGACTGTGTGTGTGTGTGTGTGTGTGTGTGTGCACGGCAGAGGCAGGGGCAGGGGGAGAGGGCGGGTCGAGGGGTGAGGATGATGAAGATGGAGAGGGAGCAGGAGGAAGGCCGTCTGGACCCAGCACGCTGTTCGACTTCCTGGAGTCGAAGATGGGAGGGTTTCTCCGTCAATGGGGGGTTCTGGCTCTGGCTGTCTGTCTGTCTTGTCTTCTCCTTGTTCTGTCTGTATTCTGAACTGTCTCTCTGTCTGTCTTTCTAGTTCCCTTTTCACACATGCAGGTCTATTTCCAGGAATGTTCTGGATTGAAATCCCAGAAAATTCTGCGACCAACATTTTCCCATATTGTGACCCAGATAAGAAAAGCCGGTAACCTTTCTGGAAGAGGCACGTATAAAGGTTTTACGTACGTCTGACACGGTCAGTGGCGAGTGAACCATCACGAGGCTCCGGCCGATGGGACCCCTTGACCTTGAATGTGTTTAACATTAAGAATTGTTCCAATGCATGTGTTTATGTGTAGTTTTTGTTAAAATTGTGTGTATGTGTGTTGGTCAGAGTCTAAGCCCCAGGAGTCAGCAGGGAGGCCCCAGGATGGGAGGTCTTCCTTCTCCTCCTCCTCCACCTCAGACCTCCACGCCTCCTCCAGATCCTCCTTCTCCCAGCGGACCCCAGACCCCCGGACCCCAGACCCCCGCGCTTCCACAGGGACAACAGACTTCCCCCGGCCTGGCCAGGGGCCCCCCCACTCGGCCTCCCAAGGGCTGGGCTCCACCCAGCACTGGCCTGGCCCAGACAGAGGCCCTCGTGGTGGGGCCGACCAACGCTGGCCTGGCGACCGGCGGGACTTCCAGAACGACCGCACCGCCGTCCCCACCACCAGCACCACCAGCACCGCCTCCTCCACCCCCGCCTCGTCTGCGTTTGGCCAGCCCAAGCAGCCCCCACCCCCGCCGGCCGCGCGGTCCGAGAGCTTCCAGCAGCCGACCTCACGCTCAGAGAGCTTCCACCAGCGTAACAGCCGCAACGGAGACACCGCCACCGCCGCAGTGGAGTCGAACCACCGGAGAGGCCCCCGAGAGAACGCCGCGATGCCCAGAGTCAGTGACCCACCGGCACCCGAGAACAGAGGAGGAGGAGGAGGTGGAAGAGGAGGAGGAGGAGGAGGAGGAGGAGGGGGCGGAGGAGGGTCGTTCGAGGCGGCAGCGGACTACAAGAGGCCGAAGAGCCCAGCAGGAGGCGAGGAGGAGGAGCGGGGCGGCGGCGGCGACCGGCCGATCTCGTGGACGGAGACGAACGCGGCGGCGGCGACCGACCGGCCAGACGTCGGGGGCGTGTCCCGGGACTCGCGGGCCAACCGGGCGGCGGGTGTCCAACCGGCCCTGCCCAACGGAGACTGCGAGCAGCAGAGGAGAACCGGACCCATCAAACCCGACGTCGCCGCGGCAACGGCGCCCTCCCAGAGGGAAGACTCGCTCCCCCCTCAGGCCCGCAGGAACCCCTCCCACACGGGACCCATGAAACCCGACGCCACGGCAACGTACCCCAGAGACGACCCCGCCCCTCCCAGGAGAACCCCCTCCCAGAGAGGACCCGGCCAGGGCAGGCCAGGCCAAAAGCCGGGCCAGGGCAAAGGTCAAGGTCAAGGTCCTAAAGGGTCGGAGAAAGGTCACGGCGGGGAGTTGTCGTGGAAACCGGGAGACCAGTGTCTGGCCCTCTACTGGGAAGACGGCAAGGTAAAGGAGCCCGAGGCGTTTTCGAAAATCCACGGCCCCACTTGTGATGGTCACTACGTCTGTCGTGACGCCCAAAGTGGGTGAGAATGTGACGGCTAGATCAGCCTACCAGTTGGTACGGTCCACTGGGCAGTCTGATTGCCGTCGCACAACGTGGGGGCGAATGTCACTTGGAAGTGCTCGTGACGGCCGATCAACGGCACGCCGGTTGGTAAACGAGGGGCCCTGTAAGAGGCGCTAACGGAGACGTGCTAAGCTAACGATGACAGGTGTTGAAGGAGTCACACACACACTGGAGCTGTAATGGCTCGGTGTTGATGTGTGCGCAGAGCCTAACTTGGAGCTTGGCGGGATTTAATCTGGTTTGCTGTTGGCGCCGAGGGCTGTTTGTTCCGTGAGGATCAGCCGCTAGTAACCATTATGACCGCCCTCCCTCAAGTGCTTGTCGATAAGAGCCGCCGTTTTAAAGTCTGTCCACTAGACGGCAGTGTTGAAACTCGACAGGTGTGACGCGCAGCTTTTTCTCCTTCATGAGATTACCCCGCGAAAGACTGAACCCGCGGAACAATATCGACATCTTGGAGAAAGGATTTCCCCCCCGTGGAAGAAATATTAAATGGTGTTCTTGCTCTCTCTCCTCGCTCCTCATCCCGCCCCTCGCTTTCCCTTTCTTCGGTTGTCTCTCTCCTTTTGTCTCTCTACTCTCCCGGCCCTCGCTTTCCCTTTTCTCGGTTGTCTCTCTTTCCTTTCGTCTCTCTCTCTCTCGCCTCTCTTTCGTTCTGACTTTTCCTCTGTTTCCCTGGTTTTCTCTCTACCTATCTGTCTCTCTCTCTCTCTCCCTCCCTGGTTTTCTCTCTGATTATCTTCCTCCTACCCTCTCTTCTCTATCTCTTTCCATTTCGTTCTCTCGGTGTCTCCCTGCTTCCCTCGGTCTCTCTCTCTCTCTCTCTCTCTCTCTCTCTCTCTCTCTCTCTCTCTCTCTCTCTCTCTCTCTCTCTCTCAGTTCTACCGGGCGAGGGTGGACGCGGTGCACCCCTCCGGCTCCACGGTGGTGGTCGTCTTCAGTGACTATGGCAACTGTGAGGAGGTGCTGCTGCACAGCCTCAAACCTGTGACCCCTGACCCCTGGGTGAGGAACTAAGGAAGCCTTTAGGAGTCAGATAGAGACCAGACAAGACAGGAAGCTGTGTCTACTCTACTACTACTACTACTACTACTACTACTACTACTAGCACCCATGTTGTTCTACAACTCCTCTCTTGTAGTAAAGCAACAAAGCAAAGCCTAAATATTGTCCCATCCATATGAACCCAATAGTTTTTAAATGTAAAGGGTTCCAAGTATCGTCTTCCCACCAACTACCTGCATCTCCCTCACGTCTTTATAATTTTGTATGTAATGTGATCAAATATATTTCACCACACAAACCAACTAATACGTTCGGCACTAAAATGGAAGCCTCGTGGCCGTTTAGATTGACTCCATTAGTGCTCTCTGTGGTGCGTACATGGTGGAAGATAAGGAGGCCTTCCCATGTTGCCATGTTCTGGCTTCAAACCCCCAACGGCAAGCATCTGCCGGCCTCACCTGTGGTCCTTAATGACACTTGGTCAAAATACGTCGCTTTGGATCAAAGTGATTGCTGAATGAGAGGGTTGGGGTGCGGAGTGTGAGGGGGTTGAGGTTAAGGGGTGAGGTGTCCAGCATGTTGACGCCCGTATGATGGTGGAGGGTCGGCCAAGGGTGTGAGGAGGGGGGGGGGGGGGGGGTCAGGGGTGAGGGTAGTCCCGGGTGAGAGGGGTGAGGGTGGTGTTCTGCCTGTTCGTCGTCCCTGTCAGTCGCTAACACGCGTCGTGTTACCGTGTCTGCTGGCAGGAGGAAGACGACGGTTGCTATGACGACTCGATGGAGTTTCGCGGCGGCGGCGACGGACAGACGCGGACGGCTCGACCCACGCAGCAATATTACCAGCCCCCGCGGGCGCGGGACTAGCCACACCCCCCCCCCCCCTACCCCTCCCCCACCTCAGCTAGTCAGCCGAGCCCCCCACCGCAAAACCGCCAGTAGGTTACATAAGGAACTGAGCTCAACACCTTGTTATGACGAGCCAAGATCTAAGAACTGCTTGCACGTTGGTACCTTGGCATCCCGTGTTCTTTATAATGCAATGTGCATGCTAGTCCAAGAAAAGACCTGAATGTGACATAACTGAAGGCAAGACGAACGCCAGCTAGAGCTGCAGTGGAAGTTAAGCAATCAAAACTATGGTTGGAAACCTGCAATTTACACTCTAAGGTTAGCTTTATGTGTGCTACCGCGGGGTGCCATACGTTCCCTGTAAGGTTAGCTGAATGTGTGCTACCATGGTTACCGTATGTTTTATTTTATTATTTTTAAGGTTCGCTTAATGTGTGCTACCACGGTTCCATAGGTCTCCTTTAATGTTAGCATAATATGTGCTACACGTGCTATATGCGTCCTTTACAGACGGGAGAGGAGAAAGTGCAGCAGATTTGGCTGACGAATCCTTGGGCCAGTGTTTCCCAAACTTTGGGTCAAGGCCACTTCGGATAGCATGAATCCACACAGATAGGCCTTGCAGGAGATTGCTGATATATAAGCTTCAAATATTTGATGAAATATATTTTTGAAAGGTCTTCTTTCTAAATGTGCTGTATATATATATACGAACAGACGTGCGTCATGATTTGTGGCCACAGGAGATCTGCTACTGTGTGCACTGCGCATACGTTCACCGGGGACTCTGATATTCCAATCATTACTCAGATCTAGAAGTTCGGGGTCACCGGCCCTCTATTTAGTTTACGATAAACCAAGAATAAAGCCCTTCCACCGAGCTGAGGCTCTGGGGTAGCACCGGGGTACAGACTCAGACAGGAGGTTTGGTAGACAGGGAGTGGTTTGCTTTAGAGTTAAGAATACATTTTTGCTTCGTGTTTAATAATCTCAATCTGGTTTTTTTTTCTTCTCTATCCGTCGTCGTCTCAGTGAGCGATCCTGACGTCTTCCTGACTAACGCAGTCCCTGCCTCTTCACTCTTCAGACGACGACGAAGAAGACGACGAAGACGGCAAACACTTTCTCTAAGGGCTTTTGAACAAACCACGTCAAAATCCAAGGACTTTGTACGGACTCTGACCCCGCTGTACATTGTGTGAAGGTTTCTAGACCCGCCTGCATCGTCATGTTAATAAACAAGCGTTGATAATATCTGCCTTGTCTGCGTCCACGTTTCTACGCCGCACGGAATCAACCGAGTTTTAAAATGACTCTCCTCTCCCTCTGTTTCCTTCCCTGGGTGGGGGAGATAAGCTAATGAAGGGTTGGAATTAAATTACCATCTCGGATCAACTTGATTACGCCGTCAGATAATTGAAAATCCACCCCCCCGACCCCCACCCACGCAACTTTGGTGGGATGAGTCTATAAAATAATGTCTGTGGTGCATTTCCTCATCAGTCCCAGCCTTAAAGATGTTCAATGGTTTTATATCTCGTCTACGCAGAGCCCCCCCCCCCCCCACACCCCCCCCCCCCCCATCCGCCCGCCCACACCCCTAATGACTTATTCATTGGCCTTAAAACGCTGTCGCCGTTCACGCCTGCCGATCGATTTCCCCCCGTGCTCATTTGTCGTGTTCTGCCAAGCAAATCCGTGGGGTAAGACAATCTCGTCCGCCTGTAATGGAGACGCTCGCGGTGGCGATATCATTTTGCACATTACAAAGAGGACTGTCGCTATACCCCTTCGACCATGCCCCACACACACACACACACACACACACCCACCCCCTCCCCCTCCCGCCCGCCCGTCGGGATAGGCTATTTCCGCGGTCTCGCCGCTCAACACGTTTACACATCAAGAGACAATCTTGGCCCGCCGCTGGGGTACCGCGGACAAAGGCGGCAGGGTTCAGCGGCGGGGTCAGCCTGATATTCTGTGTCCCCGCGCCGCAGGATTTGCTTTCCCCTCCCAGTGGCCGTGGATGAATAATTGAGGGGAGGTAATATGGAAACCTATTGCGCAGGAAGCACTGAAAGTGAAGAGAGAAGCAGGGCGGGGGGAGAGAGACTGAGACTGAGAGAGAGAGAGTTTTCCTGCCAGCAGGTTGAGACACCCTGCAGTGCGTTCCTTAAAGACAAATATGCTTCTGGTTTTGAGAGGACCTGCAGCTTGCCGATGGTGATGTTGGGGCGGATTCTGTGTTGGGGAGATCCAAGTCGAGGATCTGGATCCGTTTTGGAGGATTTCCAAGGTTATGTCAGGTTAAGGAAGTGAAATGTTGCAGACGGTGATTGGATTAGTAACTCGAGGTGCTCAATAAAGACGGACAGACGGTATAATAGTGTAGATGTAGGTTGAGTCATTCAGACGGATAAAACCTGTATTGTTCAACATTGTGGACAAAAGACTTAAAGGTCCCCTATTATACCACCAGGTGTGAGTGTGATTAGCCATTGCAAGCAGTGATGACAATTGCCATGTGACCACCGTCTAGTGACGTCACAAGTGGGAATGTATGCTGACTAGATCAGTTTACCTGTCGGGTACAGTCCACTGGGTAGGCTGGTGGACTGATCTAGTAATCATACATCTAGGTGGACATTCCCACTTGTGATGTCACGGTGGTCACGTGGCAATTGTGAAACACGTGGCTTGCCGTGGCTAATCACACTCACACCCGGTGGCATAATATGTCCCCTTTAAAGTATTTGCCGTGGCTCACTTTAAAACATTGAAGACCAACAACAACCTGCAACACTTTAAGACAAAAGGAGTCATGTTAAGAAGTACAGGGACTGTGTGTGGGTGTCCAGAATGTCTCTTCTAGAACCACTCGGCTTGTCAGGGGTAGCAACGAACATTCTCGTCACTTCTTCCATCTCTCCAAGCCTCTTCCAACCCAACTCTTGCACTCTGACATCGTTTGCTGTTCCGAGGTGTAATTTCCTGTCATTATCATTATCATTATCCTGTACACCACCTCACAGAGAACCTTACTGGGTCCTTTATATGAGCTGAGCCCGGACTCTCCCCTCTCCTCGCGATGAGACTACAGGTGGATCATTTACCTGAGACTTCCTATAGATCTTTCTCTCTCTCTCTCTCTCTCTCTCTCTCTCTCTCTCTCTCTCTCTCTCTGTGTCATGTGTGTTGCTGTCTCTCTTTCATGGGCTTTTTCTCACGGACACTATGTCTCTCTTTCACAGACTCTTTCTCTCGCTCTCTTACGGCCACTTTCCCTTTTCCCTCAGGGTCTCTCTCCCCTCTCTCTCTCTCTCTCTCTCTCCCTTGGTCTCTCGCCCTTTACATGCAACCTGATAAGTTTTACACAACAGAGGGAAGGAATGGCCTCTCCCCCCCCCACCCATTCCTCCTCCACCTCCTCCTCATCCTCCACCTCCTCCGCCTCCCAGCTGGTCCGTTCTCTCTAAGCACCTCCGACGCCGCTCCTTCTAAATGGGTTTTTGCCGCGACCCATGCAGCCATGACCCCCCGCCTCCCCCCCCCCCCGTTGCCGCGGTGACCCCCCGACGCGACACTATAGAACCTTTGTACGTCCCGACATGTGACCCCCCTGGCGCTCAATGTTCCCTTTCTTACTGGAACACCACCACCAACACCACCACCACCACCTCCTCACTCCACCGGCCCCTCACCATTTAACCTGCTGCTCTCTGAGTGGGGTGGAGGAGGGAGGCAGGTTAGGTGTAGCGGGGGAGGGAGAGAGGAGAGAGGAACGAGAGAGGGGAAGAGAGGAAAGGGTGTAGAGAGGGGGTCCAGTCGGTCGCCCGAAGAAGCGAACGGACGTTTTTTCGTTTCCAGCCTTCCCAAAAAAGCGGCCCTTACAAGGACCTGCTCGTGCCAAACCCGCCCGCATTTTACTGCAGAAAACCTTTTAAACCATTCAAAGCATTTCCAGTACGAGTCAGGGAGGCAGCAGGAGCGGTAGATCACCTCCAGCCTGCCTCTGACAGCGCGACCGGCTTCAGAACAACACGGTAGCGTTGTCAGGGTTTCGCTGCCGTTCTTTTTTTTTTCCCCTTTCTGTTTTTACTGCTGTGATCTCGCGTTCCACCCTGACAGCTACTTGAGTCCAGGAAAAACATCGCTCACAATCTTATGTGAATCTTACGGCATTAAAAATACACGTTTGTCCGACGTTTCCTGTCAACACACAAGACACGGAGGGAAAATGTTTTGAGCGCTTTAAAAAAAAAAAAAAAAACCCAAACTATGATGGATGACAGGATGTGGAGGGGTTCCTCAGGGCCTTGCGGTCGTCCCCAGGGCGCCCTACGGTCGTCCGAGGGTTGCCTGTGTGAAAGTGAAACAAATTGAATCGAGAGACAGAAGTACGGCATGCATACAGCACACACACACACACGCACACACACACGCGCACACACACGCACACACACGCACACACACACACACACACACACACACACACACACACACACGCACATGCAAAGTCAAACGTTGCTTTCATTTTCATCTCATGCAAATGTCATTTGTCTTGCAAAGCTGTGCAACTTACGCACACACGGCTTTAATCACGAGAGACCCTGTTAGTCACAGAGGATGTCACAGTCTCACCCGTTCTGTGACAAAGGTCACGGCGGTGTGGCTTGAAATCCGATTCGCCGCGTTGGTGTTAACAGGATGACACACGCTGTGACACGCGTGGCTTGTCGAGTCCGGGACCTCACGCCTACATCACTGTTGTCCACCACTGTGAGTCAGAGAAAGGAGTGATATTCATAGCGTCTGTCTGTTGACAGCAGGTCAACGGATGCCCGAGTTAAGCTCCCAAGTATTTATTTGTATTTTTGTTTCATTTGTGATTGGTTCCCATGAATCTGCTGGCCTTTCCTGGCAGAGTAGACACGCGCATCTGGGATTAATAAAGCTTTCTCTATATATCTAGTTTGTATCTCTCTGTAAATATCTAGTTTCTGTCTCTGTGTATATATCTAGTTTGTATCTCTATTGTATATATCTAGTTTGTATCTCTGTGTATATATCTAGTTTGTATCTCTCTGTATATATCTAGTTTGTATCTCTCTGTATATATCTAGTTTGTATCTCTGTGTATATATCTAGTTTGTATCTCTGTGTATATCTAGTTTGTATCTCTGTATATATCTAGTTCTGTCTCTCTGTATATATCTAGTTTGTATCTCTGTGTATATATCTAGTTTGTATCTCTATGTATATATCTAGTTTGTATCTCTGTGTATATATCTAGTTTGTATCTCTGCTGTATATATCTAGTTTGTATCTCTATGTATATATCTAGTTTGTATCTCTGTGTATATCTAGTTTGTATCTCTATGTATATATCTAGTTTGTATCTCTGTGTATATATCTAGTTTGTATCTCTGTGTATATCTAGTTTGTATCTCTGTGTATATATCTAGTTTGTATCTCTGTGTATATATCTAGTTTGTATCTCTGTGTATATCTAGTTTGTATCTCTGTGTATATCTAGTTTGTATCTCTGTGTAATATCTAGTTTGTATCTCTGTGTATATATCTAGTTTGTATCTCTGTGTATATATCTAGTTTGTATCTCTATGTGTATATATCTAGTTTGTATCTCTGTGTATATCTAGTTTGTATCTCTATGTGTATATCTAGTTTCTATCTCTATGTATATATCTAGTTTGTATCTCTGTGTATATATCTAGTTTTGTATCTCTGTGTATATCTAGTTTGTATCTCTGTTATATATCTAGTTTGTATCTCTGTGTATATATCTAGTTTGTACTCTGTTATATATCTAGTTTGTATATCTATGTGTATATATCTAGTTTGTATCTTCTGTGTATATATCTAGTTTGTATCTCTGTGTATATCTAGTTTGTATCTCTGTGTATATATCTAGTTTGTATCTCTGTATATATCTAGTTTGTATCTCTGTGTATATCTAGTTTGTATCTCTGTGTATATATCTAGTTTGTTTCTCTGTGTATATCTAGTTTGTTTCTCTGTATATATCTAGTTTGTATCTCTGTGTATATATCTAGTTTGTATCTCTGTGTATATATCTAGTTTGTATCTCTGTGTATATCTAGTTTGTATCTCTGTGTATATCTAGTTTGTATCTCTGTGTATATATCTAGTTTGTATCTCTGTGTATATCTAGTTTGTATCTCTGTGTATATCTAGCCATGCAGGCAGTCACCTGTTGTTTAGCCGAAATGTGAAAAGCGTTCAGCCGGCTGTAAACTGCGCCTCTCTGACAGCTTTACTGCCACCTTGGCCCCGGTCCCCTCGATTGGCCCCAATTAAACCCACTTGCACACGGTACTGCCCAGACAGGGGAGGAGACGAGGAGGAGGAGGAGGAGGAGGGAGAGGAGGGAGGAGAGTGATGGGGTGAGGAGAGAGAGAGAGAGAGAAGGTGCAGACCCGCTGAGAGGTGGTGAGGTGGAGCGACGGAAGCTCACATTTAACACTCATGTTGTCTCTAATCCCTCATTAAAAACACAGGAGGCCTCGTATCCTCCTGACAGGTAACGGTGGAGCTTCTGAGCTCTAATGATGAAAAAAAAAAAAGTAAATTGGTGAAAACTGAGTCGTCTAAAAAAGGGCCGGCATGAAAATACACCGGGTCCTGTTAGAGGAGCTAATGCAATTATTTAAACCAATCAAAAGTATTGTTTTAGTGGGTTCAACTTAGTGTAAGTGAACCCAAATAGATAAATAGATATGACTCTGTGTAACCTTAACATATTGTACGACCTTATCAGCACATATCCTCATAACTTCAAATTGTTCTAATATAACACACACAACGAAAACATCATATAAAAATAACTTCATATCTCTAATCTCTAACTTTATTCTGAAGCGTTATTGCGTAACCTTTATAGCATCATAGCTGTCCTCCTGTAGTAATCCTTAAGGGTGTGTGAGGATAATGATCTTCTATCCACACGCTGCAAGCTCCTCTGTACACCCAGCAGTGAGCTCCATCTGCCATCACACACACTGCCATCCACCTCGATATCAGGAACATATGCAGAGAGTTGATGTACATCCCTACACCCTCCTCCTCCTCCTCCCTCCTCTTCCTCCTCCTCCTCCTCCTCCTTCGTTGAACAAAGCAAACAGATTATCCCCCCCACCCTCCTCATCGCTGTCTCAGGAGGAGCAGGGGGAGCGCGGGGGCCCCTAACGAGCACCCTAGCGCTCTGTCAGGACTAATGGGTGACAGGAGCTCGGAGGGTGCAGTGAGCCATGGAGACGGCACCTCAAACATCCTGTCAGAGCCGCTTACCACCACCACCAGCAGCAGCACCACCACCAGCACCACCACCACCACCACCAGCAGCACCACCAGCACCACCACCACCACCACCACCACCACCACCACCAGCAACAGCAGCAGCACCACCAGCACCACCACTAGCACTACAACCACCACCACCAGCACCGTCACCAGAGCACCACCAACACCGCCACCACCACCACCACCACCAACACCACCACCACTAGCACTACCACCAGCACCAGCACTACCACCATCACCACCACCACTACCAGCAGCACCACCACCACCACCAGCAGCAGCACCACCACTACCTCCTCCACCACCACCACCAGCACCACAGCACCAGCGGCACCACTACTACCTCCTCCAGCACCACCACCAGCAGCACCGCCACCGCCACCACCCACCGCCACCAGCACCACCACCGCCACCAGCACCACCACCACTACCACCACAGCACCACAGCACCAGCAGCACCACCACTACCTCCTCCACCACCACCAGCACCACCACCAGCACCACCACCACCACTACCACCACCGCCACCAGCACCACCACCATCACTACCACCACAGCACCACAGCACCAGCAGCACCACCACTACCTCCACCGCCACCATCACCACCACCACCGCCACCACCAGCACGACCACCACCACCACCAGAGGTGTGCAGT
>PIJE02001197.1:81360-86360 GCA_002895965.2 Coryphaenoides rupestris | reverse complement strand
GAACTTTTAGCGTTAGCTACGTGTTCACCTCGGGATTAAAACCACTGGGAGGTGAAGAATAATGAATGGAGCGACAACAGAGCTGTCCTGTATTGTGTTGGAGTCTCTGTACAGGAAGAGGAAACTGAATGATTCAGTTTCTTGCTGCCGATAAAGTATTTTTTCGCCACCATCAAAGCTATTTCACTTTAATTGTTTGGTAATTACGTCGTCTCATTTGGTGTTTTTTCTAATCGTGGAGCTAATTACTGATTGATTATGGGTTATTATTTCCTGAGTGTGACGTGTGCACTGTTGTCACAGTAACCGGGTCAGGGCGCTGGGGGTTGGAGAGGGGAACAAAGAGCGCTCTCTTCCTCTCACTTCCTTCCTCTTCCTTCTTCTGCGTTTCTCCATCTTGTTCTGTCGATCTGATTGGCCCTGTGTGTGCGATGTGTCTGTACTGTATATGTATCTGTACTGTATATGTATCTGTACTGTATATGTATCTGTACTGTATATGTATCTGTACTGTATATGTCCCGCCGTTGACGCGATGGTCGTGACTGAAAGCTGTTGCGCTGTCTCTGTCTGTCTTGGGTCTTTCGGTCTTCGGTTTTTGCCAACAACCGGCCAGTGGTTCAAGTTCAAGTTTGTTTTATTGTCATTCATCCATCCCAACAGTATACAGAGACAACATGCCGTTGAATGAATGCATACTGTATATTATACTGAATATGTACAGTATATTATATATGAAATGAGAACACAAATGAGATGAGACGAGATACATCCTAGATGGGGAAAATTTAAACGACACTAAATATGTCCGCACACATAAAAGTAAAAGTAGTAGACATGTACTGTAGATGTGTCAAAAAAACATTAACATCGGCAGAAGAAATGTGGTGACGTTCGAAAACGAGTGAGCTATCAAAAGTCCAACTCTGTCCCAGAACTGGACACAGAATGACTGTCCAGCCATTCTAAAAGAAGACAAATGTTTGTATGAAGTCTGTCAGTGTGAAAGCAGGCTTAGGAAGGATCTGGACGCGTCCTACTGCATATCATATCATATCATATCATTGTCATTTCAATCAGACAGAGAACCACGATAGAAAATTAACAATACGATCTATTTGGCGTAACAACACTTGGCGATGAGACGCTGTGATGAGCTGGTCTCCTGGCCACGCCGCCGTCAAATGATTCTTCGGAGACAATGGATCCATGAAGTCTGCCCTGCAGGAGATGAATTCCCCTCCTGATGGAGTCTAGACGCTTGTGGTGGTGGAGGTGGTGGTGGTGGTGGAGATGGTGGTGGTGGTGGTGGTGTCCCTGAGGTGGAGGAGATGGGGGAGGGCTGCAGTGAGTCGCAATAAACAACATGAATGAGCAATATATATATACGTATATATATATATATATATATATATACTGCGCGTTGGAGTGCAATTGTACTCCTGTTTAATGCATGAGGTCCTGACTGGTTGAGAGATGATGGGGAGGGGCCAGCAATGACAGCGTGGGAATTAGGAAGCAAGACACGATACATGAGATCGTGAGAAGGGAATGTGGTCTTCCCGATTGAACTTTTAGCGTTAGCTACGATCCCTCCCGGCGGGTTCACCCGCCCTGTCGTCGTACCTGTGTCGGATCTGGTCTGTTACACCTGATACGACTTAACCCAGATGCACCCCTACGCGCCCTAGCCCGCCTGCCTCCACCCTCCGTGCTCCCGCCTGCTGTCGCCTCTGGTCCGTAGCCGATGCTGTCGTGCCTCAGTCCCCCTGCTGCTCCCATGCCTGCCTTCTGCTGCGATGCTGCTCCTCTCCCCCCTTCTCCCGGCTCCGCACTGACTCCCTGCGGCTACCGCATGCGTATAGTCGTGCCTCCACGTCCTCCCCGCCTCTCTCGGCGCCGTTCTCTTCGGACCCCACCGATTTCCATAATCATCATCATCCATCATCATTCTCTTTTCACCCACACGGTTACTTGTGACAAGAACAATTCCGGCACACGTACTCACGGAACTATACCACCATAATCTAGTCCATGCCTATTCAGCTCACACCGCTGCAGACAAAAACACCAACTGAACGACACCCCCACTACCAAACAAGTAAAGTGAAATAGCTTTGATGGCGGCGAAAAAATACTTTATCGGCAGAAAGAAACTGAATCATTCAGTTTCCTCTTCCTGTACAGAGACTCCAACACAACACAGGACAGCTCTGTTGTCGCTCCATTCATCCCTTTCTACAGGAGGTGCCGTTTTGGGTGACAGGGAGCTGGTTTGCTTTACCAGGTGTATACGAAATTAATGGTTTGCTATTCGTTTCATGTTATTAACTTCACTGAATCATTCAGTTTCCTCTTCCTGTACAGAGACTCCAACACAATACAGGACAGCTCTGTTGTCGCTCCATTCATTATTCTTCACCTCCCAGTGGTTTTAATCCCAACACGTAGCTAACGCTAAAAGTTCAATCGGGAAGACGTCATTCCTCTTCTATGTTTCATCGATCTACGTCTTGCTTCCTAATTCCCACGCTGTCATTGCTGGCCCCTCCCCATCATCTCTCAACCAGTCAGGACCTCATGCATTAAACAGGAGTACAATTGCACTCCAACGCGCAGTATATATATATATATATATATATATATACGTATATATATATTGCTCATTCATGTTGTTTATTGCGACTCACTGCAGCCCTCCCCATCTCCTCCACCTCAGGGACACCACCACCACCACCACCATCTCCACCACCACCTCCACCACCACAAGCGTCTAGACTCCATCAGGAGGGGAATTCATCTCCTGCAGGGCAGACTTCATGGATCCATTGTCTCCGAAGAATCATTTGACGGCGGCGTGGCCAGGAGACCAGCTCATCACAGCGTCTCATCGCCAAAGTGTTGTTACGCCAAATAGATTGTATTGTTCATTTTCTGTCGTGGTTCTCTGTCTGATTGATATGATATGATATGATATGATATGATATGATATGATATGATAAGATATGATATGATATGATATGATATGATATGATATGATATGATATGATATGATAAGATATGATATGATATGATATAGATATGATATGATATGATATGATATGATATGATATGATATGATATGATATATGATATGATATGATGATATGATATATGATATGATATGATATGATATGATGATAATGATATGATATGATATATGATATGATATGATATGATATATGATATGATATATGATATGATATGATATGATATATGATATGATATATGATATGATATATGATATGATATATGATATGATATATGATGATATGATGATATGATATGATATATGATATATATGATATGATATATGATGTGATATGATATGTGTGATATGATATATATGATATATATGATGTGAATAGTGTTGTTGTGTACTTGGATAACCCTAACAATAGAACATGGTCAACAACAACAATATTGTTCTATGTTTTTGCACTGAGCTGGCGATTGGATTACAATATACTTTGACTCTTGTCCTGCGTCCTTTAAATCCGTTTCTGTGTCGCCGCGCTGGCACGATAATTGTGTCGGGATCAGTTATACAATTTTCGACGTTTTTCACACATGACATGTCACTTCCCTCGTCTACATCATCTATTTTGTGTTTCCTCATCTCTCCTATATATACATATATGTTTCCTTCCTCGTGAAGGCATGAGGTGAGAGATAGTATAATATACTGTACATATTCAGTATAATATACAATCTACATATTCAGTGGCAATGATCTCGATACTGAGGAACGGCATGTTGTCTCTGTATACTGTCTGGGATGGATGAATGACAATAAAACAAACTTGAACTTGAACCACTGGCCGGTTGTTGGCAAAAACCGAAGACCGAAAGACCCAAGACAGACAGAGACAGCGCAACAGCTTTCAGTCACGACCATCGCGTCAACGGCGGGACATATACAGTACAGATACATATACAGTACAGATACATATACAGTACAGATACATATACAGTACAGACAACGAGCCCGCTGGATTTTCTTCTCCTCGTCTACGCATCACGGCCCCGCAGACTGATAGCGAGGCGGTATCCGATGTGCTATATAAGGTACAGATACATCATATACACGTAACAGATACAATATACAACGTAACAGATACTATAGAGGCCCAGTCACCGCATACATACTACCAGTACACAGATACAATCCATCACAAAGACACGACGTCACAGGCATATATCAAGTCACAGATACACCCCCTATACAGTAATCACCGATACAATTATCACAGTACGATCCATCATCAGAGTACCCAGATACATAACGCCGAGTACAGATACCCCGCCAGCACATCAGCACAACACAGGGCAATCAGACCTAAATCGATCCCGGACTTATTCATTGGCCCTTGAACAAGATGGAGCAAACGGCTGTTCCAGAAGAAGGAAAGACGGAGGAAGTGAAGAGCGGGAAAGAGAGCGCTTCTTTTGGTTCCGGACGCCCCCCTTTTTTTTTTCTTTTTTTTCCAGAGAGCAGAGCGTGTGCACAGATAACCGCACCACTTTGTGTTGGATTTTGTAACTTTTTGCATGACAGCTCTTTTTGCATTTGCATTGCATAGTGGCGGCGGCGGCGGCCGGGCGTCGAGGAACGCATGCGAGACTTACAAAACCGCGCGGCGTGCGGAGTATCACGCCATTCGAACGCTTTGAATATTAAGTCCACTTCCTCCCACCTATTATGCGCTTAATTTAACAGCGGGGTAGGACAGGTGACGTGTGCTTTGAGGATTTCCAGGTTCGATCCCCAATGTCCTCAGCTTAACCCGGAGCCACCCCTCGACGAGATGAAGCGAGCTCACTGCACTTTTAATGACACGCGTCTGAATACACATTTATCGCTTTGGTAAGTGTGGCAAAGCCGTGACTAAATCTGAGATCGCGTCGCATAATCTCTCATAATGTAATACGTGCGCAGCTGAGTGTACCTGCGCGTTTTC
>PIJE02001197.1:66466-80289 GCA_002895965.2 Coryphaenoides rupestris | reverse complement strand
CGTCCAGGTCTCCGGGAGAGGAGAGAGAGAGAGAGAGAGAGAGAGAGAGAGAGACAGGGAGAGAGAGAGAGAGGACAGAAGAGAGAGGACGAGAACATCTTGTTCCCTGGTAAACGGAGAATGGACTGCGTTTACCAGACTTATCTGCATCCGCCAGCTATTTTCAGAACCGGGGGCCCCCGTCTGAAGAGCTTTGAGATGAATTCCCAGGCATTCACCCATTCATCAGCGGCTCCGGCCCAGCCAGGCAACAACCAGTCTGGCCGGATGTTTTGGAGTCTTTATACTCTTCATACGCTCGACTCATGTTGCGTCACGACTGCTGCGTACGCCAGTGAGACAAAATACATCACAAATGACTTCATGAGCACTTCTGCCGTTGTTTTACAATCGAACATCACAACTCCATCCGTGCATTCATTCATTCAATGAGTTGGCAAAAGTTCGAGTCATAAGGATCGTGATCGCAACCGATTTGCCTTAAAATCGTTTCATCTCTCTCTCTCTCTCCCCGGAGACCGGACGCCCCTACCCAGAGAGCAGAGCGTGTGCAGAGATAACCGCACCACTTTGTGTTGGATTTTGTAACTTTTTGCATGACAGCTCTTTTGCATTTGCGTTTTGCATAGTGGCGGCGGCGGCGGCGGGCGGCGTCGAGGAACGCATGCGAGACTTACAAAACCGCGCGGCGTGCGGAGTCATCCAGCCATTCGAACGCTTTGAATATTAAGTCCACTTCCTCCCACCCCTATTATGCGCTTAATTATAACAGCGGGGTAGGACAGGTGACGTGTGCTTTGAGGATTTCCAGGTTCGATCCCCCCCAATGTCCTCGGCTTAACCCGGAGCCACCCTCGAGCGAGATGAAGCCGAGCTCACTGCACTTTTAATGACACGCGTCTGAATACACATTTATCGCTTTGGTAAGTGCGCCAAAGCCGCGTGACTAAATCGTGAATCGCGTCGCATAATCTCTCATAATGTAATACGTGCGCAGCTGAGTGTTACCTGCGCGTTCCCCTCGGGGGGAAGGCGATGATGAATGCTTCGGCACAAACACGACGCACGGTAATCAAGGAGACAAAGAGTTCAGCGCTCGGCGTCGACGCGTCGGAGCCGCCACAGTGTTTTCAGAGCGGCCTGTTGTTCAGGTTTGCTGTAATGCCGCCCCAGCCCAGCCCAGCCCAGCCCAGCCCAGCCCAGTAACTCGAACGCGCTGGAAGACGACGCCGACCAGACAACAGGCAGGGAGGGACTTGATTACACAGAGAAAGCTTTTAGCATTCCTCCACGAAACTCTGAAGGTGAAGGCGGAGAGACCAGATTTTGTATATTTGTTAGTCTGTGTCAAGGAGGCTCTACATCTATACTTTTGTCCTCTTGTCTAAAAAACATTTTGCATTGGGCTCTGGAGTTGTTAGGAAAAAAGGTTTTTCATTGGAAAGTTGGAATTCAACTCTCTGTGGTGTAAATGAGGAACAAATAAAATGAGATAAGTAAAAAATAAAGCAATTTTAATACTTGCAAGAAATGTTTTCAAACCAACCAGGGGTGTACCAGGTTCATGTGAGAGCGGGGGAACCCACCAAAGGCTGCGGACCAATGGGCAGGGAGGAAACTATCGACGTCTCTCTTCAAACTGTGTTCTGATTGGGTTCATATTTCTATAAAATATCCATACATCCAAGAGAGCAGCTAACAGGGAACGGGTGAACAGTTTCATGTTAGATGATGAATGATGCATGAAGGACATCAGAGTACAGAAACAAGCTATGTTACACCATCCACACATCTAGATACAGTCTCCAACCAAACTTTAAACCAAACATGAGAACGTTTAGGTTCGAGACCAGAAGAAGTAAAATAGGGAATGTAGGTTAACATGGTGGACGGTGGAGCCATTGTATATTTTCATAGTCTTACGCTAACAGAGCTTTGATATAAAAATATAAAATATATATTTCCCTATAAACAATAAAGCGGTCGCCATTGTATCCCTTCTCACGCTTGTCGCCTGTCATTAAAACCGTCAGACGGATCACCGTCGACGCGTTAAACAGCGTCTTTAGAAACACGATCGTCGCTTCTGAAAAGGCAGCATCCAAACGCTTTGTGTCCCGCTGGTCAATGACACACAACCACCGTGACCGTTTACACACACAATCACAACGTATGGAACAACATGGAAGTACCGCGCCGGCAACCACAGTCTCAGTCCAGGGTGACGCCGGCCACAGTCCACTCAGCGGAGTCTTGTAAACATTCATGTAAACAGCCGTAGGGAGGAGGGGGGTGAGGGACGACCGGAGACAGGTATCAGATGTTGGCCATCAGTCTGATCTTTCTGTCCACGACCTGCACAGCGCCTCCATTCATTTTTAACGGCGTCTCCGCCTCCTCCCGCGCGTCCCCGCCGCGCTCCCGCGTCCTCCGGCAGCAGATGTAGGACGACAGCGCGACCGCGACCAGCAGCAGCCCCAGACACGTGGCCGACAGCGCGATGAGCACCGGTTGGCACGGGAACAGCTCGTACCCCGGACCCCGCGGCCCGTCCGTCAGCTGCCCCACGTACCACGGCCTCTCCTCCTCCGCGTCCTCCGCGTCGTCCTCCTCCGCCGCCTCCCGGCTCAGCAGGCTCCGGATGTAGCTCTCGTTGCTGACGGTCTCGTTGACGAACAGGTTGACCAGGACGGTGGCGTGCAGCGGCTCCGGCTGCCCGTGGTCGCTCACCCGCACCAGGAGGCTGTAGAGGCCGCGGTCGCTCAGCTCCCGTTGCAGCGTGATGTTCCCCGTCTCGGGGTCGATGTCGAACGACCATGGCTCCGCCCCCTTCCGCTTGATGATGCTGTAGGCGATGACGCCGTTCATGCCCGTGTCCCGGTCCACGGCGTACACCTCGGTGACGGGGGTGCCCGGCGGCGTGTCGGGGAGCACCAGCATGTACGACTGGTTGGACTGGGGGAACAGGACCACGGGCGGGTTGTCGTTCACGTCCAACAGCAGTACGGTGACCATGGCGACGCAGGACAGGGCCGGCGTGCCGCCGTCCACCGCCTCCACCCACAGCTCATACGTCCCCTGTTGCTCGCGGTCCAATGGCGTCCGGGCTCGGAGCGCGCCGCGGCCGGTGTCGATCACAAAGACGTCGCTGCTGCCGTTGAGGATGGACAGCGCCACCCAGCCGTTCTCGCCGGCGTCCGCGTCCGACACGGACAGGACTCCGATCTCGCCAAATCCCGGGAAGTTCTCGGGCACGAAGAAGGTGAAGTCCTTGTTGATGAAGTGCGGCGTGTTGTCATTGCGGTCCTCGACTCGGATCAGCACGGTGGCCATGGCCTCCTTCCTGGGCGTTCCCTGGTCCACCGCTCGCACCATGAAGCGGTAGGTCTCCTTCTCCTCGCGGTCGAGGGACACGGCCACCGTCAGGACGCCCGTGTTGCGGTCCACGGTGAAAATGCCTGGCGCGTCACCTCCCAGCAGGTAGACGACCTTGCCACGGCTGCCGCTGTCCCGGTCCGTGGCTTGGAGCTGGAACAGGAATGTGTTCGGAGGGTTGTTCTCCTCCACCGATATTTCCACCAAAGACTGTTGGAATATGGGAGTGTTGTCATTCTCGTCCAGCACGTGAACCTTGAGGAAGGTCTTTATGACCTGACCCCTGGTGCCCTGTGTCACCACGGTCAGCTCATACTCCTGTGTCTCCTCATAGTCTAAGTTTTCGGTGGTCTCGAGGAGGTATTCGTTCTGCAGCTGCTGGTATGGAGTTAGCCTGAATGGACCAAACCCTTCTAAATGGCAGTCGAACGTTTGGCTCGTGTCCGCGTTCTTCACGGTGAAGAAAGCGATCGGGGAGAACGCCGGCTCAGACTCCTTCATGCTGATGACTCCGTCCCGTTCGGCAGCGATGTACCGTGGTACCACAGTGGGAGGCGCCTTTGTTACCTTGTGGACGTGGACATTCACTGTAGCGACGGCAGGTATGCAGCCAGGCCCGACGGCCAGCACGGTGAGTTTGTAAAACCTGCTTGTGTCCTTGTCTATTTTCCCCGCGAGCTTGATGGCGCCCGACGCCTGGTCCAAATGGAACAAGGTCCTGGTGTCCCTCGGCACTCGCTCGCTGTAAGCATAGCTGATCTGGGCATTAGCTCCCAGGTCGGGGTCAAACGCGCGCAGGCGCCCCAAATGTGCCCCTTTAGTGGTATTCCCGTGGAGCGTGACGTTCATTATCGACTTTGTGAACCGTGGGCAGTTATCGTTGACATCGGTGATGATGATCTTCAGGGTGGCGGTCCCCAAGAGGGGAGGGGCGCCCCCGTCCTCCGCGATGATATCCGTTACGTACTCGGCCTGCGTCTCGCGGTCGAGCACCTCTGTGACAATGAGGAAGGGGGTCAGCTCCCCTCCCTCGCTCTCCTCCACGTCCAGGGTGAACACGCCAAAGTCGTTGACCAGCCAGTAGGTCTGGACACTGTGGGGGCCCAAGTCAGGGTCTGACGCCGAGGGCTCCACCGCGAAGCGGGCGTTGACCGGCGTGTTCTCTGGAATAGACACGCAGATCTCCTCCACAGGAAAACGGGGCTTGTTGTCATTCACGTCCTCCACGGAGATCTTGACTTTGACCAGCTGGAAGTACTGCTGGGGCAGCACGAACACGTCCAGGGACAGGACGCATCCCCGAGCCTCAGGCCCGTCGGGGCACAGGGTCTCGCGGTCGAGCTCCGTGGCCGACGTGTACAGATCCCCGGTGGTGTTGTGGAGGTTCACGTACTGTCCGCTGAGCTTCTTCTGCGGCAGGTTGAACAGAAAGGGAGGATCGACGGTAAAATCCAGCTTTAAGTCTCTTCCGATCGCCCCGATAAAGACCCCCCTCGGTAATCCCTCCTTTATGGAGTAGAAGAGCTCTTTGGCTTGGCCGACATGTGCAACGCAGGGGAAGGGGCTGGAGAGAAGCAGCAAGATGCATAAACCCTGAAACACATACGATTCAAGTTAACTCAAAATCACGAAGAGAGATATCAAAATCAACAAATACCAAAAACATAATTTAGCTATTTTGATTATTCATTTCTGTCAACTTGTATAGAGTTTTACACAAAAAAACATGGTAAGTCCATCAGCTCACACTTAATGTTTTAATCTAGGAAAGTAAACTGAAATTACACTGAACAATTTCATTTTTAAACAGTTTGACACAACTTACCAGTATTAGTCCTGTTCTGCTTGGGCTGGGGCCTCTGCTGTGGAACATGTTTTAGTCCTGGTCCGAGACGGGGGTCTGGTGCTATAGAGTTCTTTCTGACCTCCTACCTAACCTGGACATAGTCTCTGTCCTGGTCTGTTCCTATACACAGCTAGGGTAACATCCTACCTAACCCAGGGCGACATAGAATCTGTCCTGGTCCGGTCCTACACAGAGCGAGGGCACCGTCCGACCTAACCTGGACATAGTCTAGGACCTGGTCTCGTTCCTATCGACGGCTAGGGTAACATCCTGCACATAACTTAGGCATGGTGAGAGCTCAGCAGACGGGGAGCTGTTGCTGCCGAGCGCGTTGGCGGATGGATCACCGACTGAACTCCGCAAGCCATTCACCCGAGTGTGGCTGAGGACACTCCCACCGCATGCAAATCTCGACGTGATGCCGGCCAATCAGAGCCTTCGACCGCCCGGGAGAGCAGTGTCTTACTTTTTGGGGCAGGGATTTGAACCCGAGTCTCGTCTCCACCCCCCCCCCCCCCCCCCCCCCCCCCCGCCCTCCCCCTCCCCATCCCCGGGTCTTGTACCAGCTCACACAGAGAGAACAAGAGATGGGTCACACTGTACATGCTGGGCTGTGTTTGCAGTGTGTTGTATGCTAGTAGTGCTCGAGTGCCCAGAGAGAGAGAGAGAGAGAGAGAGAGAGAGAGAGAGAGAGAGAGAGAGAGAGAGAGAGAGAGAGAGAGAGAGAGCATAATGAGGAGATGAACAAGTTCTGTAAACACACATCTTTATTACAGCTCGCAGATTAACGTTAATCCAGCATTAGTTAGAAACCAGATGAGTGAACAAAGTCGTCAGTTACTGTACTGTACTGTGACACAAAAAAAAGGGATTAAGATAGATAGATGATAGATAGATGACAGATAGATGATAGATCGATTCTATATACAGGAGATACGATATATACTGTAGATCGATGCTAGAGATACATAGATATATAGATAATAGATAGATATATGCTGTAGGTAGATAGACTGTATATACTGTATATATATAGAGAGAGAGGGATGGATAGGTAGATATACAGTAGATGGATGTTGATAGTAGACTGTAGTTATGTACAGAGAATGACATCGAGACCAAAAGATGGACAAACGTTCTATTTAATTTAATGTGGAACTTTTTATACTTTATTAGGTTGACGTTGTCATAGTTACATCTTTAGCTGCTTTGGCAACAGACAGTAAATGTTCATTTCCACATCAATGAGTCTCTTGACAGATAACGAAAGATCAACACAAATTGATAATACTTTTTAATAAAACTTTCCCCCCCATAATCATGTGACGTAGTTGGCCAACCAGTGTGACCAGTGTGTGTGTGTGTGTGTGTGTGTGTGTGTGATCCTGGCTGCGGTGGTCAGAACCAGGATTGGACTCAAACTAAGTCGCTCCTTAATCCCTGCACTGTGATGGGGCCGACCAGCTGTCTGGGATTGGAAGCATACTGCTCCCACAGGCCCTCTGATTGGACCGGGACACACACACACACACACACACACACACACACACACGCACACACGCACACACGCACACACGCACACACACACACACCACACTCATTCATTTAGTCCTGTGTTTACTTTCATTTGGCACCAGAACACCACTGATACCCCTGCGCCCTCCCATCACACACACACACACACACACACACACACACACACACACACACACACACACAACACACACACACAGTAGCACACACACACAAACACCACACACACACCGTGCAACACACGCACACACAGACACACACACACACACACCACACTAATGTATACACACATACACACACACACTAATGCATACACACATACACACATACACACACACACACGCACACACACAGACTCACTCACGCACACACACACACACTCATGCACACACACACACACACACACACACACACACACACACACATCTCAGAGCTTACACAGATAGCGCCCACGCCGACGTGATTACTCTCGAAAATCATCGACTTCACGCCACTCTCTTGGAGACATTATGAATGTAACGCTTACATGAGTATCAAGTTTGCCTTCGCCGCCGCCGCACTCGGCGAGGAGGATAATTATAGAACGGTTGTAAGCACCAACACGCAGTTCATCATCCGTGGCCGGCTTCCAGGCACGACTGAGCTGTCTTCTGAATGATGTGTTGGCGGGCGGGAGAGAGGAGAGAGCGCAAGGGTTTAGAGCGTGGGAATAGTCCGCTGGGAAGATGAGTCATGTTCAGAGATGACCCCGCGGGGGGTGATCGCGCTGGCAGATTGTTATCGTCCCGAAAAAAGTTAAGTCCTCTTCCGGCACGGAGACGCATGTAGGAGCATCTTAACCATTCGGTTGTTCGGCGGAGGCTTTTGTCCGAAGCAGACGTGTTGGACTGGCGGACAAAAAATTGGCTCAACAACCACAACCCCGGTGGGACATACAGCGGTACACCGTCCTCGCCGTCCCCCGAAAATATGCGGAGCTATTGTGTTAACAACGTGAGCGGGAAGCTCCGTGGGAGAGTGTACCAGACTCCCTGCTGTTCCGAGGCGGCTGTGGAGTACACTGCATACTCAACAAGAAGTACAAGTACAAGTACTGTGAAGAAAAAGCTCTGCTTGAGGTCAAAGTGTCATTTCAAATTATTTAACACAATATAAGTGTCCAAGTGTGATGAGCTCACACCAATGGACAGCAAAGATCACTTCCCCCAACGAGGCAACCATTCAAAGAGTGAGAGAGGGGGAGACGGAGAGAGAAATGGGAGATGGATGAATACTGGTCTTTAATTTATAGATCCCACTGACCTGCTGAGCTGTTCAGCTCTGACTGCAGGTTGTCAATCGTAGCCCTGCTCTCAGATTTAACTGACGAATGTGTCAGTTGGGTGGATGGCTGTCTCGAGAAAGTGATCTTATTTTGATCTTCACAGAACTTAATATCGATCGATGTGGAGAGACAGATGCATGTGTTGTAAACTTTCTTAGTGGAAAAGGCTGCATGACCCTCTGAACCCCGTCCACACAACATAACACACATAATCACATTATCTTCAGACTAAAAAGCTGCTGCAATATTATGAATAATTGAAGAACAATTAGGGCTGTCAAGCGATGAAATAAAATAATCTAATTAATTACAGGTTTTGTAATTAATTAACCCAATCAATCACATATTAATCGCCTCAGTTAACCTGTCCTCGTCCACCCGAAATTGGCCCTGCAGTCCGTTGCAATCAATCAATTTAGCCATTGAGTGGGTTAATGTCACAGGTAGATTTATGGGCCTTTTAAGATCAGACACGCAACGGAAAAATATCACGAGCAACCATAGGAATCGCGCCATCATTGCACCAAAATATCTGATGTATGTCGAGCATTCAATTATAATGGACTTTCACTTTTTCATTAACTGTAAAATTGTGTAGTGAATTCACACGACACGATTTTGACATTTATAGATATTTACATTTACATTTACATTTAGGGGCATTTAGCAGACGCTTCTATCCAATGCGACTTACAAAGTGTGCATTTGTTGTAGGAGACAGCAATATATCTCTGTGGTACATAAAGGTGTAGTCTAGAAGTCTAGAGCCGGTTTCGAGCATTCATAGTTGCGAGGCTAATAGAACGAGTTTCATAATTGTAGGTTGCCTGCATAATAGCTGGGATGAGAGCAGACGTGTCGTTCTGAGTGCAGATATTTCTCCTGCTAGACTGCAATGTGTCTTCAACACATCGGTGACATGCTCTGATAGCAGCACTGGGAGCTCTTTGCAGGAGGCACAGCTTTTGTTGTTGATTTCCATGACCTCTTCCTCTCCGTTGGGTCCGTCCTCCCACTGTCCGGGGTCGCCTATTCGTCCAATGGGGTTCTTTCAACTTGTCCTACTGGCCTGCTAAGCCTTTCAGCTCTGACCGCACGTTGTCAATCGTTGCCCTGCTATCTGATGTAACCAGTGTGTCCCAGTTGGGTGGATGGCCGCATCGAGAATTTGATTGTGGACCTGAACCTCGTAGGCTCTCTCTGAATCAATCGTGGCCTCATCCTGAGCCATCTCGCACGCCATGGCTTTCTTCTTCTTTATTATTTTCTGTGGCAGTGCCACCTCCACTGACACGCCCTCGTCCTGCTCCTCGTTTTTTTACAAAGTCGTCAGCAGCATCCTTGACAACCTGGAACTCTCACTCCATCTGTTTGAGGGCATCTTGTGTTAACGTGATGACCATCCTATGGGCGGTATGATCAAATATCCGGCGGAATAATTGAGCTGTCAGTATGGTCTCATACCTGAGTGGGCCCTCTTTGTATCCTCTGGCTTTGGTGCAGACATTTCCTCTCACCGTCTTCTGTCGGGCAGCACATCAATGCACAGACTGTCTTGAGGCTTTCTAAGGCCGGCGGTGTAGAGAAGCCTCTGTACTGCCTGCCTGCGTGTTTGACGAAGCCTCGCATCTGTGGCGTTTCCAATGCACAGGCTTGTATCCACTTTCAAAGGCTCAAGTTCCTCTGTTCCTTCTCAAAGGTCTGTCTAGTCGGTGGGGCGTAGCGCACCGGACCACTGCAACAAACCTCTCATCGACCACGTCAGTCACCTGCCTCAAAATGACTGAGCGTTGGTCTTTGCTTTGTTAAGTCCTGCGTGGTGTCCAGCTGGAAGCACAGCACTCCAGCCTGACGATGCCGAACGTCAGCGGAGATGTTTTCCTTCCGCGTATTTATTGACCACAAAGTTGACACAGCAGAGAGATGAAGGAACCTCCGCCTCTTGATCCTGTTGACGCAGGCGATTCTTTGCGCCACTCAATCACATTACTGAGATGCTCTTTCAAGCACACGTCACATTTTCCTGATAAAATTGTCCAAAACAATGTCCATGGTTGATGTTGCGGTCAGCCATCGTTCTCCCCCCGTCTCCTGATAAATCTGACGACCTCTGCTGCCCGTTCGAAAAAACCTGAAGCCTCTTCTTGTGCTTTCAGCTGTCAGAGCAGTTTGTTGATGTCAGCTTTTGAGCAGTTTAAAGAATACGCTTTCTGCGCGTCGTCATCCTTTTTTTTTCACGCTCGTCCGTTCTCCGCTGCACACGTCTCCGGTCTGACGGTCCGGTCACGGAAATGAAGGCCAAGCGTACGAGCAGAAACAAAAACAAAGCACGAAGTCCACGACAATACAGACACCGGCCACTTGCTGCTTGTGCCGTCTGAGTCTCTACTGCTGAACACCTTCTCTTCATCATCAGGTTTTTCTTGTTTTCGGGCGATGATTTCAAAACACCTACCATCATCATCAGCAGGCCCAGGATGGACGAAGTCGTCTGCTCACAACCCGGTTTGGCTAAACATACAATTAATTGGTTGAACTACTAAAAGGTACACTAAGTAACTATTGAGTTTGGTTATATGGTTCTATATTATTAACGAGTAGGAATCCTGGAAGGAGACTGTGATATTTAATTTGTTACTATTGCACCATAACCCATAATATACAAGTAAATTGGCCATGCATACATTTTTTTTTGCAATTCAATCGATGGTGTGCTTGTTTTTTTTGGGGGGGGTTGACCTACAATTGGTGCTTGCCTGCTCAGTGGACGGCGTCGCCACACAATTTGTGAACCTAGAGAGCTGGAGAGCTACCCCACAGATACTCATAACAGTAATTCACACCACATATCTGTGGCCAGCGGTGACTTTTGACGTTTATTCCAAAAAAAACGGAAAAGTAATTCGATTTGAGTCTTTCCAAACGCCTGGGCATCCGCCGCATTCAAAGATTATATGGACTGCTGGCCACATATGGCCATATACTATATATCCTAATACTGGCTCCCCTTTGCCAAGTGTCCAGGTGTCCCTGAGCAAGACATTTAAACCCCAACTGGTGCATGAATGGGTGAATGTGAGGCAATACTGTAAAGCATTGTAAAATAAAATGCCATCCAATCCATAATAGTTAACGCCGTACCTGGCTGGAAATAAACTAAGTCACGCCTGCCCTTTTTTTTTGCATGTGTCAACAGGATCAAGAGGCGCAGTGCTTCGACTTCAAGCCCCCGGCAGCAAACATGGCGTTTATTTCTGCACGTTTGGCAGCATCCGCCTCCAAATTGTCCCTTTTTATTGGGCCTGCCGCTTCTCTGTAACCCCCCACCCAGCCCTTAGCCTTGTGATCTAGTCGGTCCACTTTGACGCCTTCATCATCCATCCACAGAGATCAGTGGTGGACTGGCTATCTGGTCTCCCAGACATTTTTCTCGTGGGGCGACGCCACCTTGGCGCCAATATAATGTCATTTATAATTTTTTATAATAATTATTAAATAATTATAAAAAAAATTATAATAAGAATAATAGAACGCTAATAAAGCAGGGACAGCGGCCCATTGGTTAATTGTCTGCACTGGGCTGGGCTCAATCACATCTCTTACTCGGTCCCGCCCCCCCTCTGTCCTCCGTCCTCTGTTCCCTGGGCCAGATGCTGTGTCTCGGAGCCAAACATCTGTGGATGGATGATGAAGGCGTCAAAGTGGACCGACTAGATCACAAGGCTAAGGGGTGGGTGGGGGGTTACAGAGAAGCGGCAGGCCAAATAAAAAGGGACAATTTGGAGGCGGATGCTGCCAAATGTGCAGAAATAAACGGCATGTTTGCTGCCGGGGGCTGAAGTCGAAGCACTGCGCCTCTTGATCCTGTTGACACATGCACTAGCCTGCCGTGCACTAGCCTGCCGTGCACTAATCCTGCCACCCGCGGACCTGCTGTCGACTGGAGAGCTCCACCCACCCTATGTCACAAGCAACCTACAGGAGGAAACCAGTTCATAATGACAGGATGTTTGCGTGATGTTGGCTGGTTAAGGTTAGAGGTAATGACGGGTTGTACCATGACTGGAGGCGAGAGTAGATGACGGTGACAACCTGTTTCACGGTGAAGTGTTTTCCGTGTTCCATGACATACTACCTGTTATGGTCCACTTTATATTGTCGCTTTATTTTATATCGTAGCAGCCACACGATTACTGGGTCCGATGCCCAATGTCCCCAGTCTAACCGGCAACACCCCTGAGCAAGATAAGGCCTGACCCTAGTGTCACAAATCAGGCTTTAGATTAAAAGCGTCGTAGGACTGCTGGATCCCAGATTACCCTAACCCCTATCTGCACCTGAAAGGTACTGTGTGCAGGAATTTACACGTACGTGCGTAAATCACTTTCAATTGCGAATGATATGAACAGGTTATAATTTACCTTGAAACTGAGACCCTCCCCGACGCTCTCAGTTGTGTAGAATGGCCTGTGGGCTGATTTGTATTCTATTTGATCCGAGGCGGTGTTGCCGGGATAAGGGAAGGAAGTGACTCGGACTAAGAGCAAAAATATCACGACAGTGTTTATGTATTTATGATTATAACTTCCATGAGTTTATGGTTGTCAGCATCTCAACCCACTCGCTGAATGCATGAGCTCCAGCAGGCTGCAGGTCACTTACCGGCTCAATCACATCTCTTACTCGGTCCCGCCCCCCCCTCTGTCCTCCGTCCTCTGTTCCCTGGGCCAGATGCTGTGTCTCGGAGCCAAACATCTGTGGATGGATGATGAAGGCGTCAAAGTGGACCGACTAGATCACAAGGCTAAGGGGTGGGTGGGGGGTTACAGAGAAGCGGCAGGCCAAATAAAAAGGGACAATTTGGAGGCGGATGCTGCCAAATGTGCAGAAATAAACGGCATGTTTGCTGCCGGGGGCTGAAGTCGAAGCACTGCGCCTCTTGATCCTGTTGACACATGCAAAAAACAGGGCAGGCGTGACTTAGTTTATTTCCAGCCAGGTACGGCGGTAACTATTATGGATTGGATGGCATTTTTTTTTTACAGTGCTTTACAGTATTGCCTCACATTCATCCATTCATGCACCAGTTGGGGTTTAAATGTCTTGCTCAGGGACACCTGGACACTTGGCAAAGGGGAGCCAGTATTAGGATATATAGTATATGGCCATATGTGGCCAGCAGTCCATATAATCTTTGAATGCGGCGGATGCCCAGGCGTTTGGAAAGACTCAAATCGAATTACTTTTCCGTTTTTTTTGGAATAAACGTCAAAAGTCACCGCTGGCCACAGATATGTGGTGTGAATTACTGTTATGAGTATCTGTGGGGTAACTCTCCAGCTCTCTAAGTTCACAAATTGTGTGGCGACGCCGTCCACTGAGCAGGAAAGCACCAATTGTAGGTCAACCCCCCCCCAAAAAAAACAAGCACACCATCGATTGAATTGCAAAAAAAAATGTATGCATGGCCAATTTACTTGTATATTATGGGTTATGGTGCAATAGTAACAAATTAAATATCACAGTCTCCTTCCAGGATTCCTACTCGTTAATAATATAGAACCAAACTCAAAAGTTACTTAGTGTACCTTTTAGTAGTTCAACCAATTAATTGTATGTTTAGCCAAACCGGGTTGTGAGCAGACGACTTCGTCCATCCTGGGCCTGCTGATGATGATGGTAGTTGTTTTGAAATCATCGCCCGAAAACAAGAAAAACCTGATGATGAAGAGAAGGTGTTCAGCA
>PIJE02001197.1:60335-62709 GCA_002895965.2 Coryphaenoides rupestris | reverse complement strand
GTAGAGACTCAGACGGCACAAGCAGCAAGCGGCGCGGTGTCTGTATTGTCGTGGACTTCGATTGGCTTAAAATTTTCTTTTCCTCTCTCTGTGAGGTTGGGCTAGGGCCTAGGTTAGAACTAGGCTAGTCGGGCTAGGGCTAGGGCTAGGTTAGAACTAGGGTTAGTGCGAGGCTAAATCGGGCTAGGTTAGTGCGAGGCTAGAGGTCGGGCTAGGGCTAGGTTAGTGCGAGGCTAGAGGTCGGGCTAGGGCTAGGTTAGTGCGAGGCTAGCAGTCGGGCTAGGGCTAGGTTAGTGCGAGGCTAGCAATCGGGCTAGGTTAGTGCGAGGCTAGAGGTCGGGCTAGGGCTAGGTTAGTGCGAGGCTAGAGGTCGGGCTAGGGCTAGGTTAGTGCGAGGCTAGAGGTTGGGCTAGGGCTAGGTTAGAACTAGGCTAGCAGTCGGGCTAGGGCTAGGTTAGTGCTGAGGCTAGAGGTTGGGCTAGGGCTAGGTTAGAACTAGGCTAGCAGTCGGGCTAGGGCTAGGTTAGTGCGAGGCTAGAGGTCGGGCTAGGGCTAGGTTAGTGCGAGGCTAGAGGTCGGGCTAGGGCTAGGTTAGTGCGAGGCTAGAGGTTGGGCTAGGGCTAGGTTAGAACTAGGCTAGCAGTCGGGCTAGGGCTAGGTTAGTGCGAGGCTAGAGGTTGGGCTAGGGCTAGGTTAGAACTAGGCTAGCAGTCGGGCTAGGGCTAGGTTAGTGCAAGGCCAGAGGTCGGACTAGGGGGAGGTAGGTTAGAACTAGGCTCGAGGCAGGGCTAGGGTTGAGGCTAGGGCTCGGTTAGTGCTAAGCTCGGGCTATTGTGAGAGTCGGGGCTAGGGCCTAAGCTTAGGCTAGGTTAGGCTAGGTTGAAGGTACACAGGCTATGGGTCCAGGGTTGCCCACATTCAAAGGCACAAAATTGAGTTTTGAGAAATTGTAGATTCGTCGTGAGCTATAAAAAAAATTACAAAGAACCAAGAATGAACACAATGCTGCTGACCATGGGCGAGTCTGCACACCGGCCCACGAGTCTGACACGAAAAAACGATGAGGTTTTCAGTTCACCAGTTCACTGGAGCAGGGAAAACATTCACCCACCAACATACAACATTGTCCAACTGTAGGCTGCATACATCCTTTGTTATGTTCCTATTCTATTTATTTGTGCAGTGGTCCGTCTGCCCATAGGGACTGCACCAGTCCATCCACTCTCACTTTACGAGAGACTTTAGACTCGTCTGCATAATAACTTGAGGCAAATGCTCCAGCTCTCTGCCACAGAGCTGAACTAAAACTACGACTCTCTCTCTCTCTCTCTCTCTCTCTCTCTCTCTCTCTCTCTCTCCTCTCTCTCTCTCTCTCTCTCTGGTCAATTCCCTCGTTCAGCGCTGAACCCTTTCTGAATAATTAGGTTCCATTCGTACTTCCGAGTTTGTTTCCGCAAAATGTGTAACTTTTACGACAAAATCGAGTGCACTGGTAAACGGAAATCGAATCTCAAGGAGTCAAAACGAATAAGAACGTAGTGCGTCCTCACAAGGGGGAGGGGGGGTTCTGACCGATCCCTGTGGAGAGGTTGATCTGGCACCCAAACCAAGCAGCAGTTTTTATTATGATTATGATTATTATGATGATTCTTATTGTTGTTGTTGTTATTATTCTATCTCATAGATTCTCCTGCACTTCCATCAAAAACATTTTTGCAATATCAGCCTCAACCTTCATAGAAGCACGTCTTCACACATCATAACCAATGTGCTACAAATAAATACATAAAGAAATAAAGAAATAGCCGGCAAGGCAACAGATGTGTCTCTAACCTAGCCCTAGCCCTAGCCCGACTGCTAGCCTAGCGCTAACCCCGCCCTAGCCTCAACCCTAGCCCCCCTACCTCATGACATCATCACATAACGACGTCCCCAATATCGTACCGTAACACAACGTCCCAAAAGAACAACCCTGGAGGACGAAGCGAGACACACAGCTGTCTGGGACGCGGTGCCAAGCGTTCCAGGAAGCGTCGTCAAAATCCAAGCTGGCCCAGGAACGCGTCGGGGTGGTAAAACGATGAAACGACGGCGTTTAATACAACGCGTAACTGGCTGCGGTGGTGACGGACATCTGTGGCCAGACGGCGCCGCTCCGGTGCAGAAAAGGTAGATTTTTTAATTTCTTTATTTTTGGGCACGGCGGCTTACAGAATGTACTTCGCTTGATTGGGTTGCGCTGCGGCAGTATTTTCCTGATGGAGCTCATGTCAGGTTGTCGTTTTTCATTCGCCTTGATAATTGTCGGTGTCCTTGGCGTTTGATCTCGCTGTTTGTATTAAAACCTAAATTAATCTGAGCTTTTAACGCAGCG
>PIJE02001197.1:50335-52835 GCA_002895965.2 Coryphaenoides rupestris | reverse complement strand
GTAATTAACCCAATACTACTAAAATATTGACAAATAATAATATAATTTACGATATAATATACTAATATAATATACGTACAGTGTATATATTTAGCAGTTTTAATAATGTGTCCATTTAAAGGCCACAATACTGAGATAGCGCCACAGAAAGTTATTTCGACTTTTAGCGGGGAGATGAAAAGACAAGTAGGAAGTTCATTGATAAATGTAATCTGTGTGCACACGTTGCTTCCCATCAGATAGAGATTAGGGAGATATTGATAACAGAAGCTGATATCATCTCAAGTTAATTAATTCCGTCTACATTGTAAAACTATCAACGCCATCATCTGTTGGACACAATCCATATGGCTCACTGCTATCTGTGATATTGCGATGTGTGCGTTTATTGTGTTTTAAAGTTCTCTCATTAATCTATCTGGGAGGCACACAGTGTTCACAGGTACACGTCCCTATTGATGCATTGAGTAGCCTATACACATGTTATATATTTATATTTATATTATGTCTATCTACAAATATGTATTATATAGTTTAATATTTTTATATGAATATAAATATTTTAATAATTTAATATAAATATATATATATATTCATTACATTTTGTGTGTGCATCGTGTACTGTACGTTGTCGTATATATTTGTATATTATATATAAATAGAATATACGTTTATATTTATATCATATTTATCTATTATATATATATATATATATAATATACAAATATATAGGACAACGTACAGATGCTCACACTAAATGTAATACAGGAAGAAGATGACGGAGCCGCTGGCCAGTAGGTGGCACTGAAGCACCACTTGGCTGGTGGTCGTCACCCAGGGGCCCCTCTGTGTTCCTGCAGGCGGACAGAGAGACGCTGGCAGGCCGCGATCACGGAGAGATGTGTCCCTGGAACCGGAGCCGGTAGTTAGAGAACAGAGAGAGAGAGAGAGAGAGAGAGAGAGAGAGAGAGAGAGAGAGAGAGAGAGAGAGAGAGAGAGAGAGGCTTGGAGAGAACCCTGTCCACAATACACACACACACTCACGCACGAGCACACAGCGAGCAAATACACAAACACACACACACACACACACACACACACCACACACACACACACACACACAGACACACAGACACACAACACACACCACACAGACAGACACACACCCAACCTGTATAAAACACCACTCTAACACCCACCTGTATAAAACACCACCCTAACACCCACCTGTATAAAACACCACCCTAACACTCACCTGTATAAAACACCACCCTAACACTCACCTGTATAAAACACCACCCTAACACCCACCTAGTATAAAACACCACCCTAAACCACTTCAGCCTGTATACAACGACCACCCCTAACACTCCACCTGTATAAACCACCACCCTAACACTCACCTGTATACAACACCACCCTAACACTCACCTGTATAAAACACCACCTAACACCCACCTGTATAAAACACCACCTAACATTCACCTGTATAAAACACCACCCTAACACTCACCTGTATAAAACACCACCCTAACACTCACCTGTATAAAACACCACCCTAACACTCACCTGTATAAAACACCACCCTAACACTCACCTGTATAAAACACCACCCTAACACTCACCTGTATAAAACACCACCCTAACACTCACCTATATAGAACACCACCCAACAGTCACCTGTATAAAACACCAACTTTAACAATGTGGAAGGTTATTTTCCTTCCTTCCTGCCTTCCTTACTCTCAAGAATTCTTCATTCTCCTCAACCCTACACACACACACACACACACACACACACACACACACACACACACACACACACACACACACACACACACACACACTTTCATCACCCCCCTAGACCTCACAGTTGACCTTTACCCTGTGGGCGACTCTGTCCCTTGGGGCGATGAGACTCTTAGAGGTCAACCAAACTCACTCCCGTTGGGGGGGGGGCGGGGTCTGATGGTGTGTGTGTGTGTGTGTGTGTGTGTGTGTGTGTGTGTGTGTGTGTGTGTGTGTGGATAGGCTTGTGTGCGAGTCTGTTTATAACTCGAGGCCCACGTACAGAAGACACTGAAAATAACAGACCTTGTGGTTGTCGATGGTTTGCAGCATCTTCTCGGGGCTGAAGCCCAGCAGCCCGGTGACCCTGCTGACCCCGGTCTCAGCAGGACCGCCGTGGGACCAGCAGGGCCCACGTTGTGACGCTTTGAACTGAAAGTTGTTGTTTTTGGTGATGTGCAAATAAACTCTAAATCATGTTTAGGGTTTAAAGTGTAATCACTAAACTCTACATCATGTTTAGGGTTTAAAGTGTAATCACTAAACTCTACATCATGTTTAGGGTTTAAAGTGTAATCACTAAACTCTACATCATGTTGAGGGTTTAAAGTGTAATCACTAAACTCTACATCATGTTTAGGGTTTAAAGAGTAATCACTAAACTCTACATCATGTTTAGGGTTTAAAGTGTAATCACTAAACTCTACATCAT
>PIJE02001197.1:37835-45335 GCA_002895965.2 Coryphaenoides rupestris | reverse complement strand
ATCTGTCCTCCAATGTCCAACAAGACAGACTTGCAGTTATTTCCAACTGTATGTTTGCTTCTGGGCTTCTTCTGGTTACATATTTTATGTGACCGACTTGGTTGCTTTTCTCTGATACACTGACGCGTCGGTACCAACCAGCGATGCGTCGGCCTCCTGTAAAATAGAGAGAGAGTACATCCATTACCCTCCCATTCAGCGGCTGGCATTCAAAACGTGATTTTATTTCCCCTTCAAGAGCTTAATTCTCGACGAACGTGCGATGGGACCGTTCGGAATTCTCACTATAATTAGCAAACAAAGCGGCGCGATTTACAGCAAATCACCTCGAATCCTTACGACACTGATTATGCTATTAAAAAGCAATCAGGGGCACAATCACGACGCTGATTAATGATTGGTGTTTTCTAAACAAGCGCACTTCAGCTAACGCCCTCTGACGAGCCACGCTGTGTTGTTGGTGTTGTTGTTGTTGTTGTTGTTGTTGTTGTTGTTGTTGTTGTTGTTGTCATCTCGGTAAATAACTCAACCGCTCCTCTGACATCACAGTGTGACATCATCTCTCCCGCTGTTGCTGGGGGTTGTGATGTCGACTCCCGTGGCGACGGCAAAATTGTTGTGCCGCCCAACGCTCACATGCTGTCCCGGTGGTCTGAGCCCAAGACCACCGGGGTGTTGCTCCTCAGAGAGAGAGACAGTAGCTCAGAGAGAGAGAGAGAGAGAGAGAGAGAGAGACAGTAGCTCAGAGAGAGAGAGAGAGAGAGAGAGAGAGAGAGAGAGAGAGAGAGAGAGAGAGAGAGAGAGAGAGAGAGAGAGAGAGAGAGAGAGAGAGAGAGAGAGAGAGAGAGAGAGAGAGAGAGAGAGAGACAGTA
This sequence comes from Coryphaenoides rupestris, assembly GCA_002895965.2. Classification (NCBI taxonomy): domain Eukaryota; kingdom Metazoa; phylum Chordata; class Actinopteri; order Gadiformes; family Macrouridae; genus Coryphaenoides; species Coryphaenoides rupestris. Next base: position 44,463 of record PIJE02001197.1, on the reverse strand, counting down.
GCTCAGGAGGTAAGAGCGGTTGTCTGGCAACAGGAAGGTCACTCGTTCGATCCCAGTGACCTTCAGTCCCTGAGCAAGACACCACCTAACCCTACCTGCTCCTGACGTGTTGGTTGTTACCTTGCATGGTTGGCACCGCCGTCGGTGTATGAATGGGTGAATGTGAGGCAATACTGTAAAGCACTTTGGATAAAAGTGCAATATAAATGCAATCCATTTACCATTTACCATTACAGATGCCCAGATCCCCTCCGTTTGTGGTCCATCAGGACCAAAACCTCAAGCCACAAAAACAGCTTCTTCCCCACGGCAACTGGCTTCATCAACAATTCCCCGGACCCCCACTGATCCCCACCGATTTCCACCCCCCTATGAACACTATACTACCCGTTATATTAACCTTTATTAACTAAATTGCACCTTTTTATTGCTTATTAAGCCTGGCCTATGTCATTGTTAGGGGGGGTTTGGACAGGTGAAGGTTATATTATAGCCTTGTGGGTAGCTATGCCAGACGGTTACCTGACGGTAAAAACGCTGATATTACGCGTGTGTTTCGTGAGGACAGCTACGTATGTCTTACAGTATCCTCTATGTAATCCTCTATGCCCGCCTCGCCTCAACCTTAATTGGACCAACCGACCACGGCGTCCCACGACAACCACGATATGATGAGCGGCGTTGCTCTTGTCCTCCCGGCCGTCCAAGGTCACCAAGTCTCCGTAATGGTGACTCCAGCGTGTAAACCAAGAGATGGATGACGGTGTGGCTGGCGTGGTGGTCTACTCGGTGTGGTGGAGGTTCTCCGTGAAATATGAGTCAAGCGGGTTTAAAGGGGTGGAGGTGTCCGCTCTTACACTGCGGGGTCCGGTTGGAGGCGGGTCACGGGCCTGACGACCTCTCTCTGACAGAAAATCCTGCCGGTGAACGAAAGGATCACCAATTCCCGGCGAACACAACTCCTTGGACAAACTGAGTCTTTTGGGTCCTGAAGTGAAATCGTTTAAGAACCGCCGGTGTAGATTAATCGGAGAAGACTTGAGTGTTAATTTAACATAGTCACCCTTCCGCTGTCCAAAAGCTGCCCTGCAATTTATGGTCTCCGGCTAAAGTGGTCGGGCACCTTGTTTTTAAATAATTTAGTACTATTTTAGTCATTTAGGGCTTTAATCCAAAGTAGAGTGGCTTACAGTGAGTGGATTTAGATACTTGTCATTAAAGTTTCAGGTTAAGTGTATCTTGCACAAAGACGACAGGTAGACATTGGGGATCAAACAGATACCCTTTGGCGAATCACTTGTATTAATGAAGTGAAACTTATCTTATCTTAAAATATCCGGAACCTTTAGCCCTAGGAAGGTTCCTTCAGGCCATTGCTGTCTGCTGTCTAAACATTCATGACGACAACTTGCGTAACGACTGTCATTTTTGCGCGCACAGATTTAAGTTGCGTTGCTTTTGTCATGATTTACTGCTTCTGCAAATGAGCTCAATGCTGGCAAAGGGATGAGCAGCGCTAGTGGCAAAGTGGACTTAAAACGGCCAAAATGCCGGACTTAAAGTAAGCAGAGATTGACCGTGAGATGACACGGTCAATTCCCCACCGAAGTCCCTGCACTTTTGGAAAGTACTTATAGCCGCCGGGCTGAGAGGTGGTAAAATAATGTCCCGGGAACCTAATTTAGATCCCCCGGTCCCTGCGGTGGAAATGCACTGAATTCCTCCAAAGGATCCAAGTCCCTGCGGACGGATCCTGAAGTGGAAACACAGTACTACTAGACTCTATCCACAGACATGTTTTCTCTTCTCGTAGAAAAAGGATTGGACCAAGCAATGCTGTGATTATCCGAAGTGAACTTTGGAAACGTGCCTCCTGCTCGCGCTCCAGTTATCCGTGACGATGTCGTTGCCTCGCGACGACGAGACAGCGCTCACCTTCACTTCGTTCGCCGAGACAGAGCCCAAAAGTTTACGACGTCCCCCCGATTCCGCCTCGCCGCTGAACTCCGCCGGCGAGTACGTTGTTTAAGATCACAACAACCGCACAGATGCTGCTCGGCGCCGCTGCTAATTTTACCCTCCGTTTGTTTTGATCTTCTCCTTCTAATTGAAAACTCGTCGCTCCCTGCCTCACACACCACACACACACACGCACACACACACACACACACACACGCACACACACACACACACACACACACGCACACACGCACACGCACACACACACACACACACACACACACACACACACACACACGCACACACACACACACACACACACACACACACACACACACGCGCACGCGCACGACACACACACACACGCGCACACACACAACACACACACACACGCACGCACGCACACACACACACACACACACACACACACACGCACACACACACACACACACACACACACACACGCACACACACACACACACACACGCGCACACACACACGCACACACACACACACGCACACACTGAATATTCCCCGATCAAACATGGCAGCTCACACATAGTAGGCGCGTTCACGCCGCCGCCGCCGCCGCTGCTTAGCCGGCGCTTGTAATCGTGCGCGATGTCGTCCACGCGACGCACAACAACACGCGGGCAGCGACCACAACAGCTGAGTGGTGAGATCTCGTAATCCTTTTAACTAATCAGATCATTTCTGAACAACGTAATCAGTGACTTCTTCCTGCAGTCGTAACGGAGAGGAGTTCTAATGAAGCCCTGTCCCATCCAGCACCCCAGGGGGTACAGATGTTCCACGCGGCCATATGCTCTCCTCTCCCTTTACTCTCGCTCTGCATCTCCCTTCGTCTTCATCCCTATCCATCCTATCGCTCCATCTATCTCCTTCTCTCGCTCTCTCTCTCTCTCTCTCTCTCTCTCTCTCTCTCTTTCTCACCCCATTGCTCTCCCTCTCTCGCTCCCAACCCATTTGTCACATTCCCTCCGCCTCGCCATCTCTCTCCCTTTGTCACCCCACGTCTCTTCCTCTATCCCGCCATCCCTCCGTCCCTTTGTCTTTTTCGCTCTATTTACGTTTTCATCTCGCTCTCTCTCTCTCTCTCTCTCTCTCTCTCTCTCTCTCTCTCTCTCTCTCTCTCTCTCCTTCCCCATTTCTCCTCTCTCTCTCCGTTTGTCACATTCTATCCGTCTATCTTCTCTTCCTCACTTCTCGCATGCGCTCCAAGCGTACGGCACTTTGGATAAAAGTGGCCTCTCTCTCTCTCTCTCTCTCTCTCTCTCTCTCTCTCTCTCTCTCTCTCTCTCTCTCTCTCTCTCTCTCTCTCTCTCTCTCTCTCTCTCTCTGTCTTTCTCTGCCTCTCCCCCCTGTCGCCGTGTCTCCTCCTCTCTCTTCCCGTCGGTCTTCCTCTCTCTCTCTCTCTTTCTTTCGCTCTCTTTCTCTTAATCTCATTTCGCCGTCATCAAGGCTCTGTGTACTCTCTCTCCTCCTCCTCCTCCTCAGCAGATGGTTGAGGAGTCGGCGTGTTTGAGGCGTGTTCTAGAAGTCTGACGGGACGGTGGGGGGGGGGGGGGGGGCGGGCGCGATGCCCGTGAACACGAGGGGGCGCAGGCGCTAACGTCGAGGTCAAATGTCAGGCCGTCCTAGCTGTCACCGAGGCGCCTGCCGTTGCTAACACCCTCCCCTCTGACCTGGGCCTTCGCCCCGGGTGGCGCGCGACCCCCAACCGCGACCCTCCAGATGGCTTCAGCCAGCTGGAGGGCCGAGTGGGCGAAGGTTTTAGCGAAAAAAAAAAAAAATCCTCCAAACCTCTCTGCTACACCGGGGCTGTGTTCCAACACTTGATACTCGATGCCTCAAGCTTCGGAGTCATTACGGTTTGACTGATCGCAGCCTTCACACTTCGCAAGCCGTTCACGTTTGTTTCCGTGTGGCCGTACGCGTCTGACGGGGCGGCTGACGTATCGCCGACGTATCGCCGGTTTGTCGTCGTCCCCCACCCCCCCCCCCACAGATTCGGCGCGAGCGATTGAGCTTCTTGTCAGGCAGCTTCCTCAGCGATTCGACAGTCGGGAACCGCGGGAACAACGGAGGTGTGCGCGAGGCGAAGCGCGAGGCGAACGCAGAGCCGGTGCGCTTTTAGCCGTAATAGTGCTATGTTTGCGCCGGTGTACATTGTGTGTACCCGTGAGTACCCGTGTGTAGTTGTGTGTACTCTATGTGAACTATGTTTGTTCCCGTGTGTATTGAGTGTACCCGTGAGTACCTGTGTCTAGTTGTGTGTACTCTATGTTTGTTCCCGTGTGTATTGAGTGTACCTCTTGGTACCTGTGTGTAGTTGTGTGTACTATGCTTGTTCCTGTGTGTATTGAGTGTACCCGTGAGTACCTGTGTCTAGTTGTGTGTACGCGTGTGTATTCTGTGTGTACTATGTTCCTGTGTGTATTGAGTGTACCTGTGAGTACCTGTGTCTAGTTGTGTGTACGCGTGTGTATTCTGTGTGTACTATTGTTCCTGTGTGTATTGAGTGTACCTCTTGGTACCTGTGTGTAGTTGTGTGTACCTGTGTGTACTGTATTATGTTTCTTCCTGTGTGTATTGAGTGTACCTCTTGGTACCCGTGTGTAGTATTGTGTGTCTCCTGTGTGTGCACATCCGTGAGTTTAAAATTACTACTAAATTCACAATGTGGGCAGCAGGTAAGATTTAAGAGCGATTATTTGAGCTGTTAGCGGGTGCGGTGCTCTGTGAGGATAGCTGTTCTGGCTGACTGCGCCTGCCTGCCTCTCCTCTATTTCTATTTCGATTTTAGACTGCTTCCGGCTAATTTTTAACCAATCAGGGCAACTCTTCCCCCGAGGGCTTCGGGGGAATCCATCTTGCCTGTCAATCACAGTTGAGTGAACGCAACACTTCTCAATGGTGGAGAAACGAGGGAGGGATGGAGGGAGGGAGGGAGCAGAGAGGGAGAGGGCATTTTTGGGAGGCTTGCTTATTTTCTAAATCACTCTCTCTTCTGCTGCTTTCTGCTCTCTCTCTCTCTCTCTCTCCTCTCTCTCTCTCTCTCTCTCTCTCTCTCTCCTCTCTCTCGCTTCACAACGCTAAATTCTTATCCACAGCACCTGTAAATGCACTGCTTTCTGCTGCTTGGCTTGTCGAAAGCCACGAGGGATAAAAGCATCTGCGTATCCATTTACATATCTCTTTTATTTAGCATTGTGGGATGCCTTAAGAAATGTAGTTATTTTTTCCTCTCTCTTCTCTCCACGGAGACGGAACACACGTTTTAAAGTTATTTTATTCCATTATATCGTTTTCGACTATCAGATGATCAAAATCAAAACATTTGATCGGCTTTCAGAAGAACGTGGATGTTGATTCAATCTCGATTGAAAAATAAAGATGTGCTTGGTAAACGGGTGTAACGCTATGAAGGAACGTGTAAAGACTCTATTTTAATTCCACCTCATACCTTCGGTGTGTCATCACTCATCCACCATGTAGGACACAGTAGCACAGACAGAACGCGTGTTTAAGAAGACAGTCACAGCACCTGTAAATGCACTGCTTTCTGCTGCTTGGCTTGTCGAAAGCCACGAGGGATAAAAGCATCTGCGTATCCATTTACATATCTCTTTTATTTAGCATTGTGGGACGCCTTAAGATGTAGTTATTTTTCTCTCTTTCTCCGCACGGAGAGGAAACACGTTTAGAGATTATTTTTATCATTATATCGTTTCGACTTCAGATATCATCAAACATTTGATCGGCTTCAGAGAACGTGATGTTGATTCAATCTCGATTGAAAAATAAAGATGTGCTTGGTAAACGGGTGTAACGCTATGAAGGAACGTGTAAAGACTCTATTTTAATTCCACCTCATACCTTCGGTGTGTCATCACTCATCCACCATGTAGGACACAGTAGCACAGACAGAACGCGTGTTTAAGAAGACAGCAGCGCAGGACCGACGAGCCGGACAGGCAGTTGGTTCACCGACAGACAGACAGAGAGACAGACAGACAGACAGACAGACAGAGAGAGAGACAGGCAGACAGACAGACAGAGAGACAGACAGACAGACAGACAGACAGAGAGAGAGACAGAGAGACAGGCAGGCATCATTTCTCGTGGACACATACAGTAGTTATCACCCAGCTCCACACCTCCTATTCTCTATTCTCAAGTCCACTTCCTGGGAACGACCCAAAAGCAGCCTCCCACTGCCTCCCTCTTGTCTCCCGATTCCCAGCTTTTTCCCTCTCTCTCTCTCTCTCTCTCTCTCTCTCTCCTGTTTAGACTGTGGTTCCATTAAGTCTCTCCTGCGAGTGGCTTCAACCTCTTCCCTGTGTCCTCGGGCAACGCGAGGAAGGGAGGAAGGAAGGAAGGAGGCTGGGGGGCTGGGGCGGTGTGGTGGATGGTGGATGGGGGGTTGGATTGTTTTAATCCAAAGCCCACTGCTGCAGAAGGCTTAAAAATGTAACCCGGAGCGACCAGCGATGGGGAAAGAGGAGGAGAGAGGAGGAGGAGAGAGGAGGAGAGAGGAGAGTGCCATTGTTACGACCTGTTTACGCCTCTGGAAGAAAGGCCAGGCGGAGGGGACGGGGGGTCGGGGGTCGCGAGGCGGAACGGAAGGGGAGAGGAGTGGGGTGGG
>PIJE02001197.1:20360-35731 GCA_002895965.2 Coryphaenoides rupestris | reverse complement strand
GGGGGGGGGCAACATTGTGCGATGATCCAAAGACAAGCGCCACACCAGAGACTTATTAGCTCAAAACTTCCAGTGGAGTTCAGTGGCTCCCGGGTTCAGTCAGCCTCTGTGATGTACAGTATATGAGCTGCCGCTCGTCGGAGATTTACACACGGGACGGGACGCCTGCAGTGTCCTTAAGGTGAAGGCCCCTCCCCCCTTCGTCCGGCGAATCAGGGGGGCGGGGGATCCGTCCACACATCCGACGGTCCGGCTTGGTGCTCGGCCCTCCGTGTTGACGGCTAACAGGCCAGATCATCATCATCGTCATCATCATCATCATCATGTGGTTGGGTGTTATTGCAGTAATTGCCCGACACACTCAATTTCTTCCCATTGTGTTCCCAGTGTTTACGGCCTTGTGCGCCTCGTTGCCGTGACGATCAGTTAGCATACGTGAGATGACAGCCGCGCGGCGCGTTGCTGTTTGTTGCTGCGGTGTCTTGTTCTGAAGTGGCTTGTTGAGATGGTCGCCGCTCTCTCCCTCTCTCCCAAGCTCTCTCTCCCGCCACTTGCACATAATGAGGTGAAATGAATAGATAGAATGGCTCTGTGTCTTAATGGGTTGGCTGTTGAGCCATTAGCAGACATACACACTCGGCACGGCAACACTGAGGGTGACAAGGGCCATTGTCCGCATTTTATTTTGGAGGCATTTCCATATTGTATTTATGATTTATTGTCAGGGGTGTCAAATTGGTGTCACACACAGGACCTGGCCTTGGGGCCATTATGATAAAATATATATAAATTAATACATTTGAGCACAAACACAGAACATGTCAGTGCATTTCAGTTGGAAAAAGCAAAAGCCTCACTGGGCTTACAAGAAACCTAAAAAATAACAGGTCTCCCAAATTGATAAAATATTCGTTGTTGTAATTCCTAAAATACCGTTGCTAGATGGCACACTAATTCAGGAGGTTAAAAATGTGCTAAACTTCAACGTGCAACGCGTCGCTGTCAAAGAGAAGAAAAGTGGATACGGAACAAAGACTTTGGAAGACGTTTGGAAGGATAAATATTTATTAACTATGAAGTCAATGGAAACCCACCATTCCTCGTGTGCACACAGAATGAAGTTAGGATCAATACAATGGTCAAACTTTGTGAAGAATTTTATACTTTCAAGCACAACAATGTTTTTTTTTTATTATTTTGTCCAAACTCAATGAAGTAGTTTTTGGTCTATTATTTATTGCCCACAGCCTTCATTTGACATCCCTGATTTAGATAAAATGTTTAGTACTGTTGTGGGTGTATTAATCTTGTGGGCCAAGTAACGTTCCACTCCAGTTAGCCGTGTGGCCTACGTGACTAGTTAGCCGTGTGGCCTACGTGACTAGTTAGCCGTGTGGCCTACGTGACTAGTTAGCCGTGTGGCCTACGTGACTAGTTAGCCGTGTGGCCTACGTGACTTGTTAGCCGTGTGGCCTACGTGACTAGTTAGCCGTGTGGCCTACGTGACTTGTTAGCCGTGTGGCCTACGTGACTAGTTAGCCGTGTGGCCTACGTGACTTGTTAGCCGTGTGGCCTACGTGACTAGTTAGCCGTGTGGCCTACGTGACTAGTTAGCCGTGTGGCCTACGTGACTAGTTAGCCGTGTGGCCTACGTGACTTGTTAGCCGTGTGGCCTACGTGACTAGTTAGCCGTGTGGCCTACGTGACTAGTTAGCCGTGTGGCCTACGTGACTAGTTAGCCGTGTGGCCTACGTGACTTGTTAGCCGTGTGGCCTACGTGACTAGTTAGCCGTGTGGCCTACGTGACTAGTTAGCCGTGTGGCCTACGTGACTAGTTAGCCGTGTGGCCTACGTGACTAGTTAGCCGTGTGGCCTACGTGACTAGTTAGCCGTGTGGCCTACGTGACTAGTTAGCCGTTTGGCCTACGTGACTAGTTAGCTTCACTCTTCTTCACCTTCTGAGATGCAGTCGCTGGTGTTGTTGTCGTCGACGCTGGGAACGCGTCGCCTCTTTTGTCTGGATTGTCTGTCCGGCCGGTGGGGGACGGGAGCGTCTCACCGTGAGACCTCGCTGTCCTCGCTTCCTGGGCTGGCGGTCTTGTGTCACGTTGATTCCCGAGGTCGCTGCTTTGCTCCAGACAATCCAGAACCTGAACCTGAAAATGAACCCGAACATCAGCCACAGTAGATGACGCATAACAAGTACATTATTACAAATCTTTCTATCTGTCGTATCTACTTACCATATATGTGTGTTTTGTTTTTTCACTTTAAGTATTTCATTTTCGAGAGTAAAGTAAGCTCAAACAATGCGATGGTAATTACAGTTTTTATTGATTGATTGATTGGATGACACAGAGAGTTCAAGGCAGCTTCAAGGGAGACCCTGTAGTCTGGATTTCTTGTTATTTTATTCTTACACTTTCTTACACATTTATAAAATAATAATTAGATTGGCTGAAAAATGGCTAAGTGGGACTAAAACCACTGTAAATTCGGAAAATATACCAAAATTAATTGAGCTAAACAAAAAAGCAGTATTTTGTTCATTTGCTGCCAGGCCACGCTCGGTACACAAATAGCCCGGTCTCCGGCAACCGATCGAAACCAAACGAAGTAAAAAAAAATATAATTAAAAACAACGTGATGAACTGTACAAAAGCGTGCAACGCTACATTGGCCGTCTCCTGATTTCGCACGAGAGCCAAATCGACTGGAAAATACCAGCACCGAGTGCAATTAATTTCCTTGAAAGTCAATGCCAGCGCTCTGCCCAACGTTCAACCGGAGTCTCGCCGACCCTCCGCCACGCGTGCTGTTCCGGGGGGTTGGCTCGGATGAAAGAGTTGCGGTAAGAAACCTTTTCTTCTATTTAACAGCCGACCACATTCATTGTGCTTCTCTCTCTCTGTATTCATTCAACGCTCCGTTCCACCCCCCTGTCTGCTTTGTTTGTTGTGCGATGAAAAGCCGGCGGCACAACAATCCGGAGTTCAAACTCAATTCATTAGTGGCGGGCCTGCAGGATTTATTCAGGCCAAGCGATTATTTCACATGGCTGAAGAAACGCTGCTTTCTGTGGGTTTGCTGCGGCGGTTGCTCTTGTTGTTGTTGTTGTTGTTGTTTGTGACATCTATGTTGGAACGACGCAGACACAATGCAGTGTGGGTCGGGGGTCGCTGCCCCTAGTGGAGGTCGGCTGCATCACATCTTATATGCAACCGTAGGCCGATGTGTGTAAACAAACACAGTGTTGGGAAAGTTCACTTTCTACATGAACTAGTTCAAAGTTCAGTTCACAAATTTATAAATGAACTAGTTCAGTTCATAGTTCATAATTCAAAATTTTGAACTAAGTTCACAGTTCCAAAAATGAACTCGTTCATAGTTCTTTTTTTCAATATTTGCTGCGAGCTATTATTTTTCAAAATGATTGCCACAGCCCATATAGAACCACAGACAGCAATTATTTTATCAGTTTTAACACTGAAACTATGCGTCAGATTTCATCTTCATATCCAATTTTGAATCCTCATCCAACCAGGGTTTACATTAACATTGAGGGGACAGCATTCCCCCATTGATGCTTTAACGCTTTGTTTTGATGACGCAGGCGGCAGTGAGACACTGGTGGCTGGTGTTGCCAGATTGGGTGTTTTTTCCGCTACATATTAAGGCCTGTTTACGGTGTGTTTTAGCCGGGTTTTCTCTATAGAAATCTGGCAACCCTATTGAACGAAGTTAAACTGAGAGAGTTTGTGTTCACAGACACCAGAATGAACGCGTTCACAGTAACGTTCATCAGGCAGTAATACAGTACGTTCAGTTCACGTTCGCCCAAAATATGAACGAGTTCATGAACTATCGTTCAATGAACACGTTCAGGCACTACACTGACAAACACACACACAATCAATGCACCTTTATTTTAAATAGTGGACTATAAGGCATAAAGGAGACATATTATACCACCAGGTGTGAGCATGAGGAGCCATTCAAAAACCGGTGTGGGAGTGTCCACAGTATACTGGATAGATCAGCCGAGCAGCACGCCGCAACGCAACATATTCTGGACTTGTAATCGCAAAATAGCAAAAATGTTTTTAGTTTTGGTTTTGGTTTTGGTTCTCAGTGTCGCCTGCTGGTCAATTTCATCATTCTGTATAACCTGTAGGCTATAGAATCAGTTTGCGATGACAAAATGTGTTTTGGCCGTTCGTGTCCAAATGTTTCTGTCCATTTTGTTCTTGTTGTCTGTGCAGATTGAAAATAAAAAAAAAGGTGGAATCCCGAACAAGTTGCCTGTCGTTAGTCATTTGTCGTTCCAAATCTGCTGCACACGCATCTTACGGAAGAAAACAACGATGACGCCACACTTGCAGTTTTAGTTGAGAGCCCCACTATCCCCACTATCCCCACTATCCCCACACTACCGAAGCATTCATGTGATAGATATACTTGACCCACAATCCATTTCTGTTCACACTTTATTATTAATATTTTCCATAGTTGTTTCTGTGTGTATTTCTTTTTAAGAAAACTTGTATTTTTGCGATTGTATTTTTGACGCGTGACCTCTGACATTACGCCGATGTTACTTCCTGTGTATTTGCGCCCCTCGGTGCATTTTTTTCACCGTGTAGGTCAAGTCGCTCCACTGATATTTCGGTGTTTTACACAAACGCCTTTGACAAAACAAATCCCGTCGGCTTGGCAAGGCAGCCGGTGTGTGTCTGTGTCCTCGTTGTTCACCGCCAAGAAACATCGAGCATAGAGGAGGGTCAGAAGAGACAGGTTATACCTGAATACAGAGATACCGAGATACTATAGATATACTGAGATACTGCAGACATACTGAGATACTGCAGACATACTGAGATACTGCAGGCATTCTGAGATACTGTAGATAGATAGATAGATACTGTTGAGATACTGAGATACTATAGATATACCGAGATACTATAGATATACCGAGATACTATAGATATACTGAGATACTGCAGACATACTGAGATACTGCAGATAGATACAGATACTGTTGAGATACTGAGATACTGTAGAGCTACTGTAGTGATCCTGAGATAATATAAAGACACAGAGATACTGCCGTGACATTGATATACTCCGGAAATACTGCGATATTACAGAGATACTGCAGAGATTGTGTCGAGATACTGTAGGTATTGCATTGTGTTTGTTTGTTTTTTGCTGTAAAGAGTGTAAATCGTGTGGATATTCTGATTCTGATCCCGCCAATTTGCGACGTTTATGTTGTTATGTCGCAGATTCCGCTGAGCGTCGCCACTTTTTCATTTCCCTGCACATCCTGCATGTGTGTGTGTGACAATTAAACTGATTGAATCTTGAATCTCGTGGTTCCTAACGTGACGGAGACCACGACACGATGACGCCGGGAACGAACCGCGACGGAAGGATCTCATATGAACACAACACTGCGGCGGCGGGGCGGTGGAAACAAGATGAGGAACGTGTTGAGATAATGTCGAGATACTGAAAATATACTGAGATAATGTAGAGCCACATACAGTATGTCATGTAGAGACAATGGAGAGATATACTGTGATACTGTAGAGGTAATGCACAGATATTGAGATGATGTAGAGATACCGAGATAATGTAGAAATACTGCAATAACTGTAGAGATACTGTGGAGATACTGTAGAGATACTGTAGAGATACTGTGGAGATACTGTAGAGATACTGTGGAGATACTGTGGAGATACTGTGGAGATACTGTAGAGATACTGTGGAGATACTGTAGAGATACTGTAGAGATACTGTAGAGATACTGTGGAGATACTGTAGAGATACTGTAGAGATACTGTGGAGATACTGTGGAGATACTGTAGAGATACTGTGGAGATACTGTAGAGATACTGTAGAGATACTGTAGAGATACTGTAGAGATACTGTACCTCAGAGATTCACAACACTAAATTCTTATCTACAGCACCTGTAAATGCACTGCTTTCTGCTGCTTGGCTTGTCGAAAGCCACGAGGGATAAAAGCATCTGCGTATCCATTTACATATCTCTTTTATTTAGCATTGTGGGACGCCTTAAGATGTAGTTATTTTTCTCTCTTTCTCCGCACGGAGAGGAAACACGTTTAGAGATTATTTTTATCATTATATCGTTTCGACTTCAGATATCATCAAACATTTGATCGGCTTCAGAGAACGTGATGTTGATTCAATCTCGATTGAAAAATAAAGATGTGCTTGGTAAACGGGTGTAACGCTATGAAGGACGTGTAAAGACTCTATTTAATATCCACTCATACCTTCGGTGTGTCATCACTCATCCCACCATGTAGGACACGTAGCACAGACAGAACGCGTGTTTAAGAAGACAGCAGCGCAGGACCGACGAGCCGGACAGGCAGTTGGTTCAGGCGACAGACAGAGACAGACAGACAGACGCAGACAGACAGGACAGGCAGGGCGACAGACAGACAGACAGACAGAGACAGACAGACAAGACAGACAGACAGACAAGACAGACAGACAGACAGACAGAGAGAGAGACAGAGAGACAGGCAGGCGTCATTTCTCGTGGACACATACAGTAGTTATCACCCAGCTCCACACCTCCTATTCTCTATTCTCAAGTCCACTTCCTGGGAACGACCCAAAAGCAGCCTCCCACTGCCTCCCTCTTGTCTCCCGATTCCCAGCTTTTTCCCTCTCTCTCTCTCTCTCTCTCTCTCTCTCTCTCCTGTTTAGACTGTGGTTCCATTAAGTCTCTCCTGCGAGTGGCTTCAACCTCTTCCCTGTGTCCTCGGGCAACGCGAGGAAGGGAGGAAGGAAGGAAGGAGGCTGGGGGGCTGGGGCGGTGTGGTGGATGGTGGATGGGGGGTTGGATTGTTTTAATCCAAAGCCCACTGCTGCAGAAGGCTTAAAAATGTAACCCGGAGCGACCAGCGATGGGGAAAGAGGAGGAGAGAGGAGGAGGAGAGAGGAGGAGAGAGGAGAGTGCCATTGTTACGACCTGTTTACGCCTCTGGAAGAAAGGCCAGGCGGAGGGGACGGGGGGTCGGGGGTCGCGAGGCGGAACGGAAGGGGAGAGGAGTGGGGTGGGGGGGTGGGGGGGGGCAACATTGTGCGATGATCCAAAGACAAGCGCCACACCAGAGACTTATTAGCTCAAAACTTCCAGTGGAGTTCAGTGGCTCCCGGGTTCAGTCAGCCTCTGTGATGTACAGTATATGAGCTGCCGCTCGTCGGAGATTTACACACGAGACAGGACGCCTGTAGTGTCCTTAAGGTGGAAGCCCCTCCCCCCTTCGTCCGGCGAATCAGGGGGCCGGGGGATCCGTCCACACATCCGACGGTCCGGCTTGGTGCTCGGCCCTCCGTGTTGACGGCTAACAGGCCAGATCATCATCATCGTCATCATCATCATCATCATGTGGTTGGGTGTTATTGCAGTAATTGCCCGACACACTCAATTTCTTCCCATTGTGTTCCCAGTGTTTACGGCCTCGTGCGCCTCGTTGCCGTGACGATCAGTTAGCATACGTGAGATGACAGCCGCGCGGCGCGTTGCTGTTTGTTGCTGCGGTGTCTTGTTCTGAAGTGGCTTGTTGAGATGGTCGCCGCTCTCTCCCTCTCTCCCAAGCTCTCTCTCCCGCCACTTGCACATAATGAGGTGAAATGAATAGATAGAATGGCTCTGTGTCTTAATGGGTTGGCTGTTGAGCCATTAGCAGACATACACACTCGGCACGGCAACACTGAGGGTGACAAGGGCCATTGTCCGCATTTTATTTTGGAGGCATTTCCATATTGTATTTATGATTTATTGTCAGGGGTGTCAAATTGGTGTCACACACAGGACCTGGCCTTGGGGCCATTATGATAAAATATATATAAATTAATACATTTGAGCACAAACACAGAACATGTCAGTGCATTTCAGTTGGAAAAAGCAAAAGCCTCACTGGGCTTACAAGAAACCTAAAAAATAACAGGTCTCCCAAATTGATAAAATATTCGTTGTTGTAATTCCTAAAATACCGTTGCTAGATGGCACACTAATTCAGGAGGTTAAAAATGTGCTAAACTTCAACGTGCAACGCGTCGCTGTCAAAGAGAAGAAAAGTGGATACGGAACAAAGACTTTGGAAGACGTTTGGAAGGATAAATATTTATTAACTATGAAGTCAATGGAAACCCACCATTCCTCGTGTGCACACAGAATGAAGTTAGGATCAATACAATGGTCAAACTTTGTGAAGAATTTTATACTTTCAAGCACAACAATGTTTTTTTTTTATTATTTTGTCCAAACTCAATGAAGTAGTTTTTGGTCTATTATTTTATTGCCCACAGCCTTCATTTGACATCCCTGATTTAGATAAATGTTTAGTACTGTTGTGGGTGTATTAATCTTGTGGGCCAGTAACGTTCCACTCCAGTTAGCCGTGTGGCCTACGTGACTAGTTAGCCGTGTGGCCTACGTGACTAGTTAGCCGTGTGGCCTACGTGACTAGTTAGCCGTGTGGCCTACGTGACTAGTTAGCCGTGTGGCCTACGTGACTTGTTAGCCGTGTGGCCTACGTGACTAGTTAGCCGTGTGGCCTACGTGACTTGTTAGCCGTGTGGCCTACGTGACTAGTTAGCCGTGTGGCCTACGTGACTTGTTAGCCGTGTGGCCTACGTGACTAGTTAGCCGTGTGGCCTACGTGACTAGTTAGCCGTGTGGCCTACGTGACTAGTTAGCCGTGTGGCCTACGTGACTTGTTAGCCGTGTGGCCTACGTGACTAGTTAGCCGTGTGGCCTACGTGACTAGTTAGCCGTGTGGCCTACGTGACTAGTTAGCCGTGTGGCCTACGTGACTAGTTAGCCGTGTGGCCTACGTGACTAGTTAGCCGTGTGGCCTACGTGACTAGTTAGCCGTGTGGCCTACGTGACTTGTTAGCCGTGTGGCCTACGTGACTAGTTAGCCGTGTGGCCTACGTGACTAGTTAGCCGTGTGGCCTACGTGACTAGTTAGCCGTGTGGCCTACGTGACTAGTTAGCCGTGTGGCCTACGTGACTAGTTAGCCGTGTGGCCTACGTGACTAGTTAGCCGTGTGGCCTACGTGACTAGTTAGCCGTGTGGCCTACGTGACTAGTTAGCCGTGTGGCCTACGTGACTAGTTAGCCGTGTGGCCTACGTGACTAGTTAGCCGTGTGGCCTACGTGACTTGTTAGCCGTGTGGCCTACGTGACTAGTTAGCCGTGTGGCCTACGTGACTAGTTAGCCGTGTGGCCTACGTGACTAGTTAGCCGTGTGGCCTACGTGACTTGTTAGCCGTGTGGCCTACGTGACTAGTTAGCCGTGTGGCCTACGTGACTAGTTAGCCGTGTGGCCTACGTGACTAGTTAGCCGTGTGGCCTACGTGACTAGTTAGCCGTGTGGCCTACGTGACTAGTTAGCCGTGTGGCCTACGTGACTAGTTAGCCGTGTGGCCTACGTGACTTGTTAGCCGTGTGGCCTACGTGACTAGTTAGCCGTGTGGCCTACGTGACTAGTTAGCCGTGTGGCCTACGTGACTAGTTAGCCGTGTGGCCTACGTGACTTGTTAGCCGTGTGGCCTACGTGACTAGTTAGCCGTGTGGCCTACGTGACTTGTTAGCCGTGTGGCCTACGTGACTAGTTAGCCGTGTGGCCTACGTGACTAGTTAGCCGTGTGGCCTACGTGACTAGTTAGCCGTGTGGCCTACGTGACTAGTTAGCTTCACTCTTACCTCTGAGATGCAGTCGCTGGTGTTGTTGTCGTCGACCGTGGGAACGCGTCGCCTCTTTTGTCTGGATTGTCTGTCCGGCCGGTGGGGGACGGGAGCGTCTCACCGTGAGACCTCGCTGTCCTCGCTTCCTGGGCTGGCGGTCTTGTGTCACATTGATTCCCGAGGTCGCTGCTTTGCTCCAGACAATCCAGAACCTGAACCTGAAAATGAACCCGAACATCAGCCACAGTAGATGACGCATAACAAGTACATTATTACAAATCTTTCTATCTGTCGTATCTACTTACCATATATGTGTGTTTTGTTTTTTCACTTTAAGTATTTCATTTTCGAGAGTAAAGTAAGCTGAAACAATGCGATGGTAGTTACAGTTTTTATTGATTGATTGATTGGATGACACAGAGAGTTCAAGGCAGTTCAAGGAGACCCTGTAGTCTGGATTTCTTGTTATTTTATTCTTACACTTTCTTACACATTTATAAAATAATAATTAGATTGTCTGAAAAATGGCTAAGTGGGACTAAAACCACTGTAAATTCGGAAAATATACCAAATTAATTGAGCTAACAAAAAGCAGTATTTTGTTCATTTGCTGCCAGGCCACGCTCGGTACACAAATAGCCCGGTCTCCGGCAACCGATCGAAACCAAACGAAGTAAAAAAAAATATAATTAAAAACAACGTGATGAACTGTACAAAAGCGTGCAACGCTACATTGGCCGTCTCCTGATTTCGCACGAGAGCCAAATCGACTGGAAAATACCAGCACCGAGTGCAATTAATTTCCTTGAAAGTCAATGCCAGCGCTCTGCCCAACGTTCAACCGGAGTCTCGCCGACCCTCCGCCACGCGTGCTGTTCCGGGGGGTTGGCTCGGATGAAAGAGTTGCGGTAAGAAACCTTTTCTTCTATTTAACAGCCGACCACATTCATTGTGCTTCTCTCTCTGTATTCATTCAACGCTCCGTTCCACCCCCCTGTCTGCGTGCGGCTTTGTTGTTGTGCGATGAAAAGCCGCGGCACAACAATCCGGAGTTCAACTCAATTCATTAGTGGCGGGCTGCAGGATTTATTCAGGCCAAGCGATTATTTCACATGGCTGAAGAAACGCTGCTTTCTGTGGGTTTGCTGCGGCGGTTGCTCTTGTTGTTGTTGTTGTTGTTGTTGTGACATCTATGTTGGAACGACGCAGACACAATGCAGTGTGGGTCGGGGGTCGCTGCCCCTAGTGGAGGTCGGCTGCATCACATCTTATATGCAACCGTAGGCCGATGTGTGTAAACAAACACAGTGTTGGGAAAGTTCACTTTCTACATGAACTAGTTCAAAGTTCAGTTCACAAATTTTAAAATGAACTAGTTCAGTTCATAGTTCATAATTCAAAATTTTGAACTAAGTTCACAGTTCCAAAAATGAACTAGTTCATAGTTCTTTTTTTCAATATGTTGCTGCGAGCTATTATATTTCATCTTCATATCCAATTTTGAATCCTTATCCAACCAGGGTTTACATTAACATTGAGGGGACAGCATTCCCCCATTGATGCTTTAACGCTTTGTTTTGATGACGCATGCGGCAGTGAGACACTGGTGGCTGGTGTTGCCAGATTGGGTGTTTTTTCCGCTACATATTAAGGCCTGTTTACGGTGTGTTTTAGCCGGGTTTTCTCTATAGAAATCTGGCACCCTATTGAACGAAGTTAAACTGAGAGAGCGTGCGTTCACAGACACCAGAATGAACGCGTTCACAGCTCTCTCTCTCTCTCTCTCTCTCTCTCTCTCTCTCTCTCTCTCTCTCTCTCTCTCTCTCTCTCTCATCTCTCTCTCTCTCTCTCTCTCTCTCTCTCTCTCTCTCTCTCTCTCTCTCTCTCTCTCTCTGCTGGGGTCTCTCCACTTTAAAACAGAAGCAACACCTCCAGGGAACATGGACGGCATTTAAAAGATGAGGGCTTGTCAGAGGGTCGTCCGCACAAGAACAGCAGGAGGAGGTGGGAAAGATGAGGAGAGAGGGAGGAAGAGATGTTGGAGGAGAAGGGGGAGGTGGAGGAGGAGGAGGAGGTGGGGAAGATGAGAAGAGAAGGAGGAGGAGATGTTGGATGAGGTGGAGAAGACGAGAAGAGCGAGAGGAGGAGGATGAGGTGGAGGAAGATGGGAAGAGAGGGAGGAGGAGGAGGTGGAGAAGATGAGGAGGAGATGTTGGAAGAGATGTTGGAGGAGGGGGAGGTGGAGGTGGAGGAGGAGGAGGTGGGGATGATGAGAAGAGAAGGAGGAGAAGATGAGGATGAGGAGGAGATGTTGGAGGAGAAGGAGGGGGAAGAGGTGGAGAAGATGAGGAGAGCGGGAGGAGGAGAGGGAGGTGGAGGTGGAGGAGGAGGAGGTTGAGAACATGAGGACAGAGGGAGGGGAGAAGGAGATGTTGGAGGAGGGGAGGGAGGTGGAAGAGGAGGAGGAGGCGGTGGCGAGGAGGAGCAGGAGAAGATGTTGGAGGTGGATTTCAAACGCCCGACGGAGGGGGTGAGTAGTGCAGTGGGGTTAGAGGCGTCGACTCCCAGCCGAAGAGTACCGGGTTCAATCCCTCCCAATGTCCACAGTCCACTTGTTACCATCCTAGAAATAGAAGAGATAGATAACGGCCCCCTGCTCCTCGACGGCGTCGCTCCGGGTTTAAAAAACAGCCGCTCAACAACGAGATAGAAGATTGAAATTGAACCAGCGCTTCTGCCGTTGCCGGGATCGCGGGGGCCCCCGGTGGTGGAGCGCGGCATCCCGACCGCAAAGAATATCGATAACGCCGTCGGTCCCACTAAGTGCTCTCGCTGTCGCTAATCAGATTCCGATCGACCGACGCGCTTCTTTCCGCGCCGTCGCTCGTAGCCGAGGCCCACGCTACGCCGTCCGTGACCCCCGGGGCTCAGACCGAGACACGGCGGCTGCTTTTAGCTCGGCTTGACGGATCGTACGTCCGTGGACCGGAGTGGACACCCGTGGGCTCATTCTCATATATGCAGGTTTTTTTTTTTTTACGAGGACGGGGCTGTTGTGGGACAAACGCTGTCCGTGGATCATTTGACACATTTGTGCAAATACTTCATTTAAGATGATAACGATTGAATATATATTAGTTTTTATTCCTGTTTCTGGGAGTGGAAACAGGACATTTAGATGGATATTTTACTGCCTTTAGGGAGAATTTTCGGCTCAAGAGTAATATTCTCTTAAAAAATATTAGTATTCCAACAAAGGTCTTAGCTATCCACAAGACATTTCCCCCCTAGAACGGTAATTAGTATGTAACAGTGGTATTAATATGCAGTACATTTGGTATTCTGCACCCATGCAAATGGGACCAGATGGAAATCCATTTTTTACATATTAAAAGCTTTTTCAAACGGTTAGTTACAAAATATTTACATTTAGAGGAAAGGTGGAGCCCTTAATATAGTTACACAGATGCCATTGTGAATATATGATTATTAAGCAGCGTAATCGACTTGCTATGCACGGTAAAGAGCGTATTAGGCGTCTAATAGCCCCGGTCGGCGCCGTAATTGCGCTGCTGGCTTGATTGCGGCGCGGAGCCTCGCTCTCTCTCTGTACTCTGCCCGGATACAGGCGGCGCTGCGTTTAAAACACACCTCGTCGTCACGGTTATGAGACGTAACCGACGGCGACGTAACAACTTCTAATGGGATAAGTGCTTCCTGTTAGTGGGAGGACTCGGCAGGCGGAGAGGTCTTCAGAGCCTTCAAATTAAAAGTCCCGGGGGGGCGGGGGGGGGGGGGAAGTGAGTATCATTGTTATACACACTGTACATACACAGAGGCGTGATCACTTCATTCACATCCATAAATGCATATAGATCATTAATTTAACACATTTTACTCTTTAGTGATTTAGCACAAGCGTTTATCCAGACAGTGAATGACAGTGAACTCCGAGACAGAGTCTTTCAGAGGAGCAGGTGGCGGTCAAGAATCTGAATCAGAATCTGAATCTGAATCAGAATCAGAATCAGAAATCAGAATCAGAATGAGCTTTATTGCGCCTAAGCTTTTAAAATACGACGGGAGGGGAGTGATGTTTGATGAAGTAAGTGGGCAGCGTGGTGTCGTCTTGTTTCATCTGGGAGCTCCATGCATTATTAATCTCTGTTTAATGTTCAATATTAGGCACTAACACATTCCTCATTTGTAAAACTAAGGCCAATAAAGCTCATTCTGATTCTGATTCTGATTCTGATTCTGATTCAGATTCTGATTCTGATTCAGATTCTTGACCGCCACCTGCTCCTCTGAAAGACTCTGTCTCGGAGTTCACTGTCATTCACTGTCTGGATAAACGCTTGCGCTAAATCACTAAAGAGTAAATTGTGTTAAATTAATGATCTATATGCATTTATGGATGTGAATGAAGTGATCACGCCTCTGTGTATGTACAGTATGTATGACAATGATACTCACTTCCCCCCCCCCCCATTTGTAAAACTAAGGCCAATAAAGCTCATTCTGATTCTGATTCTGATTCTGATTCTGATTCAGATTCAGATTCTGATTCAGATTCTTGACCGCCAGCTGCTCCTCTGAAAGACTCTGTCTCGGAGTTCACTGTCATTCACTGTCTGGATAAACGCTTGCGCTAAATCACTAAAGAGTAAATTGTGTTAAATTAATGATCTATATGCATTTATGGATGTGAATGAAGTGATCACGCCTCTGTGTATGTACAGTGTGTATACAATGATACTCACTTCCCCCCCCCCCCCCGTCTCTCTCTCTCTCTCTCTCTCTCTCTCTCTCTCTCTCTCTCTCTCAGAGTGCTCCTACATCTCCTTTCATCAGAATCAGAAGCAGCTTTATTGCCTTGGATTTTGCAAACAAGGAATGTGCTTTTGTGCAATTGGTGCCTAACACTGAACATTGAATAGAGAGTAATACTAAAAAAGAGATGCTAAAAATTATAACAAAATATTTTTTGATTTGCTTAATATAAAAAATTAAGCAAATAAATAATTAGTATTTGCTCAAATGTATTATTGGCTTAAACAGGCTATTAATCACCTATCTCCAACCATGAGCCAAACCAAAAACCCCAAATCAATTAATAACAGAAACAGAAATATACAGAAAAACTCCCAAATAATATTCAATATATACAATATATAATTACTAGACATCTACAACGTGAGAGAAGTACTGCTGACAGTGACTGAATGGTATGGTTGGACAGGAATAATGCGTAGAATAAAAACGGATGTATGGCAACGAATAAACATCGAGTTGAGTGATCTTTGACCTTTCGTGATCATTGCGGTGACAGACATGTTGATGTGTCGTGATTGGTTACCAAGTAATAAAGGACGAATACAACAGAATACAACAGACAGTGTCCACACATGCATAAGTTGCCTTCTCGTCTGTCATTCTGTGGCGCTGTCTGTAGTGCTGTCCATAGCGCTGTCAGTAGTGCTGTCTGTAGTTCTGTCTGAAGTGATGTCTGAAGTGCTCTCTGTAGCTCTGTCAGTAGCATTGACTGTAGTTCTGTCTGTCGCTCTGTCTGTAGTGCTGTCCATAGCACTGTCAGTAGTGCTGTCTGTAGCTGTGTCTGTAGCTCTGTATCT
>PIJE02001197.1:15360-17860 GCA_002895965.2 Coryphaenoides rupestris | reverse complement strand
GGGGGGGGGGGGTCGCCTGCTATGGGTGCTGCACTTGTAGCACCAAATACCTGGCAACCTGGTACCTGGTTATACGTATACTAGTACTTCATATATACATGGATATATAATACTCATACCAATATAATAATAATAATAATAATAATAATAATAATAATAATAATAATAATAATCAACAGGCATCTGCTGCTGAAGCATTCTATACTATTCATGTATATTATTATTATTATTATTATTATATTATTATTATTATTATATCATACTTATACTTGCTACTTAAACTACTAGTACTACTTGTATATAGTAGTAATACCACTCCCAGTCGTGCTAATGATAACACATTCATCCATATTCATGCTACTACATGTATAACAATACTAGCACGACCAATAATAGTACTAATAGTAGTAGTAATAATAATGAGACATGTTCGTAAATAAATGTCATTTTGTATATTATTATCATTATGTATTTGACTTCATATCTCATGCTTCTCTATTCCTATTTTTTGAGAGAGCAAGAGATATATAGAGAGAGAGAGAAGAGAGAGAGATATAGAGAGAGAGAGCGAGAGAGAGAGAGAGAGAGAGCAAGAAAGAGCGAGAGAGACAGAGTGGTGGTCTCTCCACCCTTCATGTCTCGCATCATTCTCTGCTGTGTGTACAAATGACGCGTCTCTCTCTCTCTCTCTCGCTCTCTCTCTCTCTCTCTCTCCTCCGCCCTGTCAATTGGTAGTCGTGGCAACCCAGAGGACCTCTCATTGGACCAGGCTTTTCAGAAGCCCCCCTCGCTCCATCCCTCCCTCCCTCCCTCCCCCACCCCACCTCCTTTTTACATTCATAAAGAGAAGCTGGGGGTGGGGGGGGGGGGGGTGTGTGTTGGGATTAGAGCCTTGACATGCTGATAGTCAGGGTCTGGAGGAGAGGGGAGGGGAATCTGAGGTTCAGTGTTGTAACGCACTCACGCTATTCATGAAGCATAATGAGGGAGGCAGGGGGACGAGGAGGGGGGGAGGAGGGGGGGAGGAGGACGAGGACGAGAGGAGAGGAGTGATCTGTGGAACGGGGGAGGGGAGGGAGGGGGGGGGGGGTTAATAGAGCTCAATGCGTCCGCACTGTTTGTCGTCATAAAAAAACACACGGACCTACTTTAGATGAGCAACCGACCGGCGTGTTTGTTTTCCGGTGTCACGACCTCCCCTGTTGAGTTGTTTTTTAAAAGCACGTGAAAAAATCATTCAAGGTTCAATGTTCACAATCAAGCATTCGGAATGAAAACTACGTGAAACTTTGGGGCCCTGATCGCCCCAAACGACATTGCTAGCGATCTCCCCGCCGAAAGTTTCAAGTTTCAAACACTTTTTTTTCATTGGATTTTATTTGTTTCCTCCCTTGATAATCAAGAGCTGTTGTTATATTTTGTCGAGCGCACACATTATGCAGCCGACAAACCATGCATATGTATGGTTTGAAGTTGTTTATTTTGGAATGTGTTTTATTTTTTTTTTTCTTCTTGTTTGAAGCTTTTCTCATAATCATAATTTGGTGTTTTTCCTGGGGTGGGTCGTCGGGGTGTTGGAAATGATAATGAGTGTTTGGTGTTCCGGGGGCCGTGATGGGGAATACGAAATCTCTGCAGGGGCGTGTCTGTAGCCCCCGCTCTCCTGCGACGTGGATCCGGCTCGGAGAAGCAGAGGATGATCGACAGGAAGGGGGAGAAAGAGGAGGGAGGGAGAGAGAGAGGGGGAGAGAGAGGGGGAGAAAACAGAGAGAACAAGGGGAAGTGTGAGTCCTCACTTCATCCCGGACCTGTAATAGACCGCACACAATATTCCCATTCATCGCACGCGTTCTTATTCTTGTTCCAATTTGAAATATGCCCGTTTTACCTTATTACCGTAAATATTATATTAACGTCTCCACTTCAGTTTATCCTTCTCATCCTCATTCCACTGGTGATCGTTACTCTGAGTCTGGATTGGTGGATTTGTGGCTCGATTCACCAAAAACGATGCAATCCCTCGTCGTGTCTGTGATCGCTGATATCTGCGCTTGACATATGACTTTCTCTACGTCTATAAAACATTCATCAAGTCATAACTGAATCAATTCCACGTGACTTAAGCCGGTGTAACGTCCATTGTACTGATGAAGATGATGGTTTCTTTGGGTTGGAGAAAGGGAGATTATCTAGCTCTAGAAGCTGGGCTTTCCTCTCCTCCAGCGGAGATGTAATCTCTCCCATCTCCTCTCCTCGCCTCGCTCTTTCACTCCCTCTCTTCTCCTCTCCTCTCTATGTCTCTCCCTTCTCCTCCTCCCTCCGTCGATCTCACCCCCTTCTCCTCTCCCCCATGTCGCTCCCTTCTCCTCCTCCCTCCGTCTCTCTCCACCTCTCTCCCCTTCCCTCCCCACTCTCTCGCCCCCTCTCTTCTCCTCTCCCCGTGTCTCTTCTCTCCTCCTCTCTCCGTCCATCTCCACCTCTCTTTTCTCTCTTCTCTTCT
>PIJE02001197.1:10360-12860 GCA_002895965.2 Coryphaenoides rupestris | reverse complement strand
ATCTCCACCATTTTGCATCACATGAACGCATTTAATGCATCGTTTCTTTTCTGTACATTGCAGCCTATTTGTCTTCGGCCGTGTCAACGTAGGTTTCACCTGAGACACAAACACTCACCACCCATCTGCTGACACACTGATAATAACCTTATAACTTTAATAATTTAATTTAATAATAATTAAATAATTATGCTTTTGGGCTGCTATGTTTTCATTAATACATTTGTACGTTTGAGTTTAAAGCTACGCATCGCCTGTTTTTGTCTTGGCTCACAAACGGGGTCATGACAATTGCTTATTGCTTTTTTTTTTTTTTTCTTGTTTGCAAGAGCTAAGGCAACGAAGCTGTTTCTGTTTCTGTTTCTGATTCTGTTTCTGATTCTGGTTCTGATTCTGCTTCTGCTTCTGATTGTGATTCTGATCTCGTCCACGACCACAACACACACTCTGTCATCATCACCACCACCACCACCAGCGCCCTTACCTCAATCATCTCCCCCATGTCACTCCCACCCACCACCCCCCCCGCCAGCATCATCTCCGCCAACACTATCACCGATCTTCATCACCTCCATGACCACCACCGCCACCGCCACCGCCACCACCACCACCACCATTACCTCCGCCACCACCGCCACCACCACCACCACCACCACCATTCCATCCACCACCACCACCGCCACAGCTTTCATCTCCACCCCACCCAGTGGCGATGTCTTCCTCCGAGTCAATTTCCTGCCTCCTCCCGGGGTGCCGTGTGATCCGTCATGTGATCTGTCATGTGATCTGTCATGTGATTCGTCATGTGATCCGTCATGTGATCCGTCATCGCCGTCTCCAAGAACGCGAGCGTCCACGAGAGGAGGAGAGTCGCGGAGCCGTCCACTGATACAATTCTCTCTCTGTCTTAATTTGACTTAATTTGCTGTAACATTTCACCTCATCCCTCCATTATGAAGGCAGGGAGATAGAGGGGGAGAGAGATAGAGGGGGAGAGAGATAGAGGGCGGGGGGAGGGGGAGAGTGATACAGAGGGGGAGAGATGGAGAGAGAGAGAGGGGGGGGGAGAGGGAGAAAGGCGGAGAGAATGTGGGAGAGAGGAAGGGAAAAGAGGTAGAGTGAGGGAGAGAGATAGATGGAGAGTGATAGAGCGGGAGAGAGGGAGAGAGAGAGAGAGAGAGAGATTGAGATTGTACAGAGAGAGGAGATGATGATAAGCCAAAAGCAGAGAGGAGTGAGAATATGCTGGTGAAGAAGTAAAGAAAAACACTGTGTGTGTGTGTGTGTGTGTGTGTGTGAGAGAGAGAGTGAAAGAGAGAGAGAGAGAGAGAGTGTGTGTTTGTGTGTCTCTCTCAGATGTGTGTGTGTGTGTGTTTTTGAGTCTCTCTCTGAGTGTGTGTGTGTGTGTTGTGTGTGTGTGTGGGTGTGTGTGTGGTTTTGAGTTCTCTCTGAGTGTGTGTGTGTGGGTGTGTGGTGAGAGTGTGTGTGTGAGTATGTGTGTGTGTGTGTCCTTGTGTTGCTGGAGATAAAGCTAACTCACGGTGTGTGGTCGAGTCAGTCCACCAGCGGCCCCTTGTGGCAAAACGAGTGGAACTGCGGCGGTGTGTTACATTTCTGGTCTGAACTAAATGGCTGGTTTTAATTGAGCACCAAGAGCTACAACACGTGTACAAATTACAACAATCTCCTTCCCAGTAAGGATTGTTTTGGTCTCGGGCTTATTCAACACAACAACACACAAAAACAACAAATAGATTTCTAACTACTCTAGCCTATTCCTATAGATGATCCATATCAGTGTGTCACAATACCATGTGTGTGTGTGTGTATGCCTCTGTGCCGTACATATGTGTGTGTGTGTGAGTGTGTATGTAGGTAGTGCACGTGCAGATATGTGTGTGTGTGTGTGTGTTCGTGAGCACCGGTCCTATCTAGGTTCATTAGAGTGTGTGTTGTTGGGCTATCTTCCATTCAACCATGTCAACAAGATGACCTGTTTTCCTCCCTCCATCCTCTCCTCTCTCTCTCCTCTCTCGTCCTCTCTCTCTGCCTTACCATTTCCCTCTCGAAGACCGTATAGAATCTAGAACACCTACAGACAACCCTCTTCTCTCTCTTATAGAACCTATTAGGCAACACGCAGCAAGACACATGACACGTCGCCACGACACACACAACACACTAACCACACACACCCATCTTGCATATTGGCCACACACATGCACATAGACACATGTAACCTGCACACCACCCACAGGCATAGCAACAACAACACAACCTACACACACACACCACACAACACACACATCGTGACAGTCACTGTGCAGCGGTGCGCCCCTCTACCCCTCCCACCTCCTCCCCATCGTCACAGGTACTCACCCACCCCACCCACCACCGCCCTAGGTGAAGACACGCGCGCGACCGACACTCCGGAGAGCAGCACATTAACATTTGCTGCCCGTCTGCAAATGGCAGCTTGTGCTTGCCATAAAGCGATGGA
>PIJE02001196.1:135859-139983 GCA_002895965.2 Coryphaenoides rupestris | reverse complement strand
GAAGGCAGCGAAGGATGGGGGAAAGGAAAGAAAGAGAAAGAGAAAGGAAACAGGGAGGGGTGACGGAGAGACGGAGAGAGCTTTCTCCGCTCCAAGGGAACAAAGGGTTAGAGCGTGACGGGGGTAGGCGTCAGGTGATGTCTGACAAGTCCAAATTAGAGATGACATAATGGCGGGGGTCCGGCCCGGGTCCAGCGTCGACCCGGGCCGACGTAAAAACCCGAGGAAACCAGCTGGGCCGGGGCTGGGCCTGGATCTGAGGCTGAAGCTGAGGCTGGGGTCAGGGGCTGGATCTGAGGGCTGGATCTGGGGCTGAGGCTGGGCAATGGGGGGCTTCCCTGCAGGCGCCTCCATATGGAACGCGTTAGCCTAGCGCTCGCTAATGAAACACAGGCTGACGTCAGGCAGACACCCGCCCATTGTTTTGCTGCTTAATTTGTTATAATATTTGTCTTACAAATGAAGGTTTAGTGGGGGACAGAAAGGCCGACGACGGGGATAAAATCTTCGGGTCCGGTGTGAGAATCGCCGAGGGGCGTTATGGCAGGGGCCCCAGGTAAAGGCCCCCGAAAAGCACTCTGCATTAGCGGCGCGGGTAGTGAAAAGCTGGGGGACTTAGCATAAGCGCTAACAGGAGAAAGGGGCCAAGGCACTGAGCTCACAATGTGGGAGGTTTGAGCGACGCCCCTGCGGCTAGCGGCGCCGTGTGCGCTAGCGGTAGGAGGGTACGCTGGGCCAGGTGTTAATTGCACATGGAAGTTTTTGCAGCGGGAAGGCTAGCGACGCTCCACCTAGCTCGTTGTCGAGAAATAAGGCCGGGCGGACGGCCTGGCCCGCGCCAGCGAGAGAAAAGTATGACTCACCGTCGCGGACCAATTCATCTACATAATCAATTTGGTCATTTTCGTCAATGCGGCTTTTTTTTTCTGCGCCCTTCTCTCCGGCAGGAAGGCGACGCCACTTGCCCAATTTCCACGACATAAAGAGGTCGTCTCGGCTGAGTCCCGGTGACCCCGGGCGCTGGAAGTGGCGACGTAGCGACTGCAGAGAGAGTTTTCCCTCTAATTGACAACCACCTGGGCGCCTGGCAGTCACGTCCAGGCAAGTGAAAAGCGAGATGGATTTAGTGGAATGGAAAGCAGGATACATGGACGGTCTGAACGGAAAAGACGAGAGAAGAGATGGAGAGAGAGAGAGGAGCACACGAGGAACCGAGGGCGGCCAAGAGAGCAGAAAAAGATTTCCATTAAAGTATTGAATGAATGAAATGGAATGCATACGTTCTCCTGTCCTCTCCTTTCCTTCCCTCCTTCCCTCCTTCTCTCCCTCCGTCTCTCGCCCTCTCTCCATCTCTCTCTCTCTCCCGCCCTCTCTCTCTCTCTCTCTCTCTCCTCTCTCGCTCTCTTCCCTCTCTCTCTCTCTCACTCTCTCTCTCTCGCTCTCTCTCTCCCTCCCCTCTCTCTCCTCTCTCTCTCTCTCTCTCTCTCTCTCCCTCTCTCTCTCTCTCTCTCTGACATGTCCATGAATGGTGCTTTACAGCGGTGAGTAATGATCCAGAGTGTTGCCAGGGTAATTACATAGCACATTAAAACAGGGTTTCATAAACATTACTGCTCCTCCTTTGCCCGGTGGCGGCGGGGTGAAAGGGGAACGGCAGAGAATTAAAGAATTAAAGAAGATTTCGGAGGAGATTTAGAGAAACGGACGTCGTGCTAACGTGGGAGAGAGAGGGAGGGGGAGAAGAGAAGGAGAAAGGGAGAGAGAGAGAGGGAGAAGGGAGAGAGAGAGAGAGGGAAGAGGGAGGGGGAGAGGAGGAGAAGGGGAGAGAGAGAGAGGGAGGGAGGAGGGAGAGAGAGAGGGGAGGAGGAGGAGAGAGGGGAGGGGGAGAGGAGAGAGAGGAGGAGGAGGAGGAGGGAGGGAGGAGGAGAGAGAGAGATGGAGAGAAGTGAGGGAGGGAGGGAGGGAGGGAGACAGAAGAGTTGACAGTATTGATGGCGAGCTCATGGATTCCATGGCTGCTGAGCAACCTGCTCATGAAACAGGAAGAAAAGCGAAGTCGAGCAGGCGAGATCAGAGTCCAACACAAACCACAGCTGGCTTTCACATTACCAACAGTGTACACATGTACACACACACACACACACACACACCAACACACACACACACCGACACACGCCGACACACACCGACACGCACGCAAACACACGCACGCACACAATGTACAGGAACACACAACGTACGCACGCCTACACACACACGGTAGCAACGCGCGGCGCGTCCGCGAAACTTTGTCTCAACATACCGCCCCGTACAAAAAACCTCCTGAAATACCTTTGCCATGAGTGTGTGTGTGAGTCAATGCGGCGCACACACCTTCGCTAGAGGCTACCGCGCACACACACACACACACACACACACACACACACGCTGCCAAACACACAGAACCACAACCCCGGCGTAGTCAAACAAACATTCAGCGAGACGCTAAGCACCCCGGCGTGTATGTGCCACCTCCGCGGTTAAAGGCGTTTAACTCGTACATCCTCGTCCAGGGTAAACGTTACGTTGCCTGTTATGTTTAGCTTATGCTTAGCTAATCACAGGGGGGGGGGCTGTGATGTCGGGGCCTTCACAGAGTGCTTCTCTCTCTCTCTCTCTCGTTTGACTTGTTTTTCTGTTTTTATTTTGCGGCAAAATCAAATATTTATTGGTTTTCTGAGGCGGAGCGACACACACACGTACACACACACACACACACACACACACACACACACATGCCGTAGCGTACCGTCCGCTGAAACTTATCTCTGCCCAGGTCTTGTTTCTTTATGTGGCACGGGCAATTATGAGGAGCAACATAATGACAGTAAACAGTCCCGGGCTAAACCTTGTCCACACAGCGGAGCCCTTGGAAAGTTGGCCGTGCCGCACGAAATACTTCTTCAAGATGTTGACAAATGAGCCAGGTGTGTAAGGATGGCAGACTCCAAGTTTCAATTTTTTTATTTTTTTTCTTCGTCTTCTTCTGCCACGGGCCAACCCTCACCACAGCACAGAAACTCGGTTTCTCTTGTGTGTGTGTTTTTTTTTTCTTCTTCTTCTTTCAACAACTTTCCTGTCTTGCGAGAGAGAATGAGAGCGATGAGGGATTCACAGGAGGTGGACTCAAAAGCCAACGCCGATGATTCAGTGCTCGGGCGTTCGGGCAGAACCTCTGAGTTCCCCCCCCCCCCCCCCCCACCCCCCCCCCTTGGACCTTCGACTATAGCAAACTAGAACTCCGGCCGCATCATTTAACCGCTTAGCATCCAGCTCTCTCCTCCGTGACTTTCCCCCCCCCCGGGGTTTCCCAAACGGCTGCTGTATGGGCAGCAGGTGTATCCGGAACGCTCGCCACGATACCCTGGCCAGGGCGGGACTACCCTCTGTGTAACCCGAGGGGGGCCCTGTGGCTGCCCATGACAGAGCCAGAGCATCTGAATAATCACCCTGGCACCGGGAGCGCTGCACCGGGACGGGCATTAAAACTTCCAAGCCATGTGCGCTTGGAAGTGTCAACGTGAGGTTTCGCGGAGAGTCGGGCCGTGTTCGGAGGCAGCTGCTGCACCGGGGCGACTCCCTGGACGGAGAACAGAGAGCGAACGTCCATGTTCCCTGGATCCGTGTTAGTCGGGCGAGAGGAGGGTCTGGGGGGGCGGGGGGGGAGGGGAGAGAGAGAAGGGGAGGGCAGAGGGAGGGAGGGATGGGTGGAAAGGGAGGGAGGGAGGGAGGGAGGTTAGGGAGGGAGGGGACCGTGCATGCCGTTCACCCACCAACATTGCCGCTAATAAAAACAACATTTAGCTTTTCTCTTGATCCCGGCTCTGCTGGAGCAGCACACACTCCCGGCCACGCTCTCTCTCTCTCCCTCTCTCTCCCCTCTCTCTCTCTCTCTCTCTCTCCTCTCTCTCTCTCTCTCTCTCTCTCTCTCTCTCTCTCTCTCTTTCTCCCTAATTGATTCCCGCTCTCACCACCGCGGCTCCCAGCTGTGGAGCCTCTCATCTCCCAGACGCGAGCAGGTTCTCTGGTTCGAGCCCCACACACTGTACGCATTCCTCGACTGTACCTCCCTCCTCCCTCCACCC
>PIJE02001196.1:125859-128359 GCA_002895965.2 Coryphaenoides rupestris | reverse complement strand
TGTGTGTGTGGGGGGGGGGGGGGGGAGGGGGGCTTGTGGTGCCTTGCTACATTACATCACTTCAACTCCTCACCATGAGTCCCTGCAGAACACACACACACACACCACACACACACACACACACACCACACATACACACACACACACACACACACACACACACACACACACACACACACACACACACACACACACACACACACACAGCACACACACAGCACACGGAGGGACGACCTGTTTTTTGATTGGCTGACCAGCTGGGGATCAGTATGGTCAGAGAGTCAGGACCGTGGTTTGCTCATGAAAAGCCGCCATAAACGTCTCCATCACAGGCCACCTATGCTCTCTCTCTTCTCTCTTCACTCCCTCACGGCTGCATGGGCCAGAACCTCTTTATAAAGAGGCCAATTTTTCCCATCCAGTCAGACGAATTGATTTTCCCCTCCTTCTCAGAAAGTATTTCAGAAGGTGAGTCAATATAACATTTGGCTTTATCTGGATAGGAAAGACGCGAGTGCCAAGCTCCGCGGCGTCGGGGCTACAGACGGGGGCTCCGGGTGCCTGGTCGAGGTGTGTCCGTTAACACGTTTCTTTATTTTTCTTACTTTTTGTGCCGGCTGGTGCTCTCCCAGACGACGACACGCATTCCTGACGCAGCCTAACCACCGACCTATACTGACTAATCGAATCGCGTACCACATTGTCTGCTTACCTACCAACATTAACCAGCTACCTACCTACCCACCTACCAACATTAACCAGCTAGCTACCTACCCACCTACCAACATTAACCAGCTATACTGTACCCACCTCTCTGCCAACATGAACCACCTACCTACTGACTTATCTACGTACCCACCACATTATCTACCCACCTACCAACATTAACCAGCAAACTACCTACCCACCTACCAACATTAACCAGCTATACCCACCTCACCTACCTACAAAAATCAGCTATCTACATTTACATTTAGGGCATTTGGAAGACATCAACCAGCTACCCACCTCCCTACCAACATTAACTACCAAACCTAACCACTAACATCGGTCTAGCCAACAGCGTTTTTCTTCAAAGCACACGCTCAGATGAAATATTACTCATAATAATAATAATGACGATACGAATAATATTACAAAAAAGGTAATAATGGATGAGTGCTGGATGAGTGGTGCAGGCCTGCCAGTGTCTGGGGGGAACGATGGTTTGGTTTGGTTGAGGTCTCCGACAGCCAATCAGCTCTCCGCATTCATTTCCTCCGAGCGCATCGCCATGACCACAGCTCCGCGCTCCGTGGAGACTCCGGTTTCTGCTCGCAAACACGTTGCCGCCTCGCAAAGTGCAGCGAGCGCGTTACGGCCTGGGAGGGAAACACTGGCACCCGCCCGCAGTCTCCACATGGGAACCTGTTACCGCTGTCTCCCTCCCTCGCTCACTCGCTCTCTTCGTCTTTCTCTCGCTCTCTCTCTCTCTCTCTCTCTCTCTCTCTCTCCCTCTCTCTCTCTCTCTCTTCTCTCCCTTTCCCATTCTCTCCTCTCTCTCTCTCTCTCTCTCTCTCTCTCTCTCTCTCTCTCTCTCTCTCTCTCTCTCTCTCTCTCTCTCTCTCCCTTCCCCTCTCTCTCTCTCTCTCTCTCCTCTCTCTCTCTCTCTCCATCTCTCCCTCTCCATCCGTCTCTCCCTCTCTCTCTCTGCGTCTCTCTCTCTCTCTCACTCTCACTCTCCCTCTCACCAGCTCCACCACAGGAGGAGGAAGTGTTTCTCTGGAAGCCACAGTAGCGTGTCGAGGGAGCCACCGTGGCTGCAGCCGCGGCCTATAAGGCCCATCCCTATTTCTCACTCACCCTCACATCCCCCTCACCCACCCTCCTCCCCCCCGCCCCCCCCCCCCCCCACCCCCCCCCCCCCCCCCCCCCCCCCCACCTCCTCCCTCCTCCCCCCTCCACCTCCTCCACCCCTCCTCCTCCCTCCCTCTCTCCCACCTCCCTCTCTCCCACACTTCCTTCAAAGTGGCATCGGCCCGTAAACGAGTCCTCCTTCTTTTTTGGTGCATCGGGCTCTGGTTGCTCTGGCGCTGGTCGACCACGCCGACCGCCACCGTGGCCCGTTAAACCCACCGCTCCCTGTCGGCTACCACCAGGGCTAGCGTATCATGCGTGTGTGTGCGTGTGTGCGTGTGTGTGTGTGATGGTGCTCAGGAGGCTAGGCTAGCGGCGTAACCGCGGCTTCCACGTGCCGCTAGCTAGACCTGCGGGGACGCGGCTTTATGATGTCAGAGCCCTGCTTGCCTTGGCCGCCCGCCAAAGGCGCACCGGGCTTTCCCTCCGTTCTCCCCCTCTTGTCTCTTTTTTAACCGACTCTCCGAGTCGACACTCTCTTATTCTCTCGTTCTCTTGCTTTCTCACCCCCCCCCCCCCCCCTTCACCCCTCCTCTCACCACCCAACCCTCTGATCCTCTCTCTCTCTTTTCCTCTCTCTTTGGTTTAATTTATCCCCCAGCCG
>PIJE02001196.1:110859-120859 GCA_002895965.2 Coryphaenoides rupestris | reverse complement strand
TTTCGGGGAGGAGGAGGAGGAGGAGGAGGACGGTGCACCTGCAGCCCAGCAGCACAGCTGTCTACATACACGGAGCCGGCCAAGTGAGCCCCGTCTCTTCAGATGTCCACCAACCAAAACATGCGCTAGTCGTCTCGGCATGTTGGCCCGTGCGACCGGCCCGGGTCGGCTCGGCTGCCGCGCGGCGGGTCATTTGGCGGCCAGATTTTTTGGTGTGGCGAGAGTCACGGGAGGGTCAGAGCCCAGAGCGGGGTCTGGGAGGAGTGAGAAATCCTCGAGGTATCTGGGAGAAACGGCGTGACCGTAAATACGACGGCGGGTGCTCTCCATCTGTCCGTCTGTCTTTTTTCTTTTTTTTGGAACGTGTGAAACATCCCGCTGACCGCTACGTGCACCGAGCGGCGGCGGCGATCGGTGAGCCAGCGGGGACCGCGCCCTGCACGGCACGCGGGTCACCGGCCTACGTGCCTACGGGGAGGGGAGAGACTTAAGAGAGAGAGAGAGACGGATGGAGAGAGAGAAGCTTGAAAAGCTTGAGTTGTTCTGACACTAACATTCTTTCCCTTTTGGCTCTGACTCTCCCCAGATGTATCCAGATGTTGCTGGTGATGTGCAATCCGTTACAGGTAAGTGTCTCGTCCCAGATCCCACGAGGCTGAGTGTACGGAGGGGGAAGTCCGCCTGACGTAGCGATACACCGTCCGACCGCAACGCACCGTAACCGACACACACATGAGCTTCATTTAGACGCGAGGCAAACCGGTCTCCATGTCTCCATATGCTCCTGGCTGCCTCTTTACTTGCTTAAATTTCGTCTGTTTTGTCGGTCAATCGCAAGCAAGAGCCAACATTTGGAGCATCTATTACTAGTGCTGCACAAGCTAATTTAAAACACTTTTATATTAGAACACGTATTAGTTTAGAACAACTGGACAGAGTGGAGCGCAGAGTGGCCGTAGGAACCATCGATGATGATTTACGAGGGGAACAGTTACAGTAGATATCACACATATGCTTATGTCTCACTCTCTCTCTCTCTCTATGTGTCTGTGTGTGTGTCCATGTGTGTGTGTGTCTGTGTGTGTCTGTGTGTGTCTGTGTGTGTGTGTGTGTCCATGTGTGTGTGTCCATGTGTGTCTGTGTGTGTGTGTCTGTGTGTGTCTGTGTGTGTGTGTGTGTGTGTGTGTGTCTGTGTGTGTGTGTGTGCGTGTCCCTCCCAGCAGGTGTTGGCCGTGGACGGGGTGAACTTCAGCGTGCACGTGGAGAACCAGACACAGGTGCGCGACACCATGAGCCGGCGACACCATCGCGTCTACCAGCTGTACAGCCGCACCAGCGGGAAGCACGTGCAGGTGCTGGGCAGGCGCATAAGCGCGCGCGGGGAGGACGGCGACAAATATGGTAAGACACATAGATACCCTGACCCCTGACCCCTGACCCTAACCCTGACCCTGACCCTGACCCTGACACATAGATACCCTGAACCCTGACCCTAACCCTGACCTGAACCCTGAACCCTGACCCTAACCCTAACCCTAACCCTAACCCTAACCCTAACCCTAACCCTAACCCTAACCCTGACACTAACCCTAACCCTAACCCTAACCCTGACACATATATACCCTAACCCTGACCCTAACCCTGACACTAACCCTGACCCTAACCCTGACCCTAAACTTAACCCTGACCCTAACGCTAACTGAGGAGTAGGGAGGAGAGGAGGGAGAGGGAGGAGAGGGAAAACCAGCATCATGGTGGACCGCATGCAACCCAGATGTGTTCCCTTGGTCAGGGCGATGCCCAGCGGAATGTGCAACAGAACAACACAAATATCACAAATATCACAATTGAAGGGAAAGAATCAGGAGGAATGAGAAATATGAACAGAATATGAAGAGGCAAAGTTGGCAAAAATAGGCAAGTAAATGTGAACATGCACACACCACCACAACCTCCATCACCTCCACCTCCACCACAACCACCATCACCATCACCTCCACCATATTACCACCCTTCACCGTCTTTAATGTTTGCTGCAACCTCCCCAAAACGGGTGGAGGAACCAACGGGGGTGGAGGAACACCACTGCAACACCAGAATCAGGAAGGGGTGGGGGGGAGGATATTTTGGGGGGAGTGGGAGGGAGGCACCTAGATAACCACCCTGCTAACTTAACCCTCACCTAACCCTGACCTAACCCTCACCTAACCCTGACCTAACCCTCACCTAACCCTGACCTAACCCTGACCCCTGAACCCTGTTAGGTTTAGTAGGAGGGAGCGCTGAGGCGAAGGGAGAGGGAGAGAGGGAAAACCGGCATTCATGGGGACCGCATGCAACGCAAAATGGGTTTTTTGTTTTCCCTGGGGGGGGGGGGACACGGCTTCATGCCTCTTTGCTCGGATCCACAGGTGCACATACACACACACATGCACACACAATCATAGCTGTAAGCCGTACAATCTGACACTATACCGCATGAGCAGAAAACCCAGAATTGTAGCAGGTGCAGATGACGCATACAAGAACACACACACACACACACACACACACACACACACACACAGCACACACACACACACAGACGCACGCACACATGCACGCACACACGCACACACACACGCACGCACGTCTCTCCAGGCATTGACAGCAGGGCGGTGGTGCTTGTCCTGGAAGTACAAAGACCTCTGATCGACTGGGCTGCTGATTCACTCAATGATTCACATGGGGAGAGGGGAGAGCGAGCAGTGAGGGAAAACAAGAGCGAGACAGACAGACAGAGAAAGAGAGAGAGAGAGAGAGAGAGAGAGAGAGAGAGAGAAGATGGCGCAGACAAGAAAGGAACAGACAGGCAGTTTATAAAAGAGAGAGAGACGCCTGGGAGGCTGCACATCCATCGGGGACGATCTTCTCCTCCATCGATGTCTGCATCGATTCAACATTCTGTCATTCTGTGGTCTCCAACCACACACACACACACACACACACACACCCCCTCCAAACACTCACTCAGGATTCAAGATTCAAGAATTTTAATCGTCACATACACATACAGGATATACAGTGCAATGTGTGCAGTGGCGATGCCCAGCGGAATGTGCAACAGAACAACACAAATATCACAAATATCACAATTGAAGGGAAAGAATCAGGAGGAATGAGAAATATGAACAGAATATGGAAAGTAAATGTGAACATGCACACACCACCACAACCTCCATCACCTCCACCTCCACCACAACCACCATCACCATCACCTCCACCATATTACCACCCTTCACCGTCTTTAATGTTTGCTGCAACCTCCCCAAAACGGGTGGAGGAACCAATGAAATTGTGAAATACTACTCCGAATGCATAACCCCCAACTCAAAACGGTAGGGAAGCAAGTAGAGGTGCACCAGCACAGATACATACAGAGGGATCATTGGGCAATAGCGTCTTATGAGGTTATTGTGTGCGTGGCTGCAAAATGCGTTTGAGCGCGAGATAAGTGCAGTTTGGACATCCATGCCTCTCGCGACTAAACGCTTGGTGTTTGATGCCTAAACCGATGTTGCCCCACTGTCTTATGATGTACTCATGCCCACACAAGCATTGGTAAGGTCGGATAAACGTTTCCATGAAAGTTGTGAAGACCCATCACCTTTTACTGTTTAACCGCTTAGAAACACACAAGCGCCTATTGTGAAAATGAATTGTGAACTACTCTCGAATGCAATAACCCCCCAACTCCAAAACGGTAGGGAAGCAAGTAGAGGTGCACCAGCACAAGATACATACAGAGGGATCATTGGGCAATAGCGTCTTATGAGGTTATTGTGTGCGTGGCTGCAAAATGCGTTTGAGCGCGAGATAAGTGCAGTTTGGACATCCATGCCTCTCGCGACTAAACGCTTGGTGTTTGATGCCTAAACCGATGTTGCCCCACTGTCTTATGATGTACTCATGCCCACACAAGCATTGGTAAGGTCGGATAAACGTTTCCATGAAAGTTGTGAAGACCCATCACCTTTTACTGTTTAACCGCTTAGAAACACACAAGCGCCTATTGTGAAAATGAATTGTGAACTACTCTCGAATGCAATAACCCCCCAACTCCAAAACGGTAGGGAAGCAAGTAGAGGTGCACCAGCACAAGATACATACAGAGGGATCATTGGGCAATAGCGTCTTATGAGGTTATTGTGTGCGTGGCTGCAAAATGCGTTTGAGCGCGAGATAAGTGCAGTTTGGACATCCATGCCTCTCGCGACTAAACGCTTGGTGTTTGATGCCTAAACCGATGTTGCCCCACTGTCTTATGATGTACTCATGCCCACACAAGCATTGGTAAGGTCGGATAAACGTTTCCATGAAAGTTGTGAAGACCCATCACCTTTTACTGTTTAACCGCTTAGAAACACACAAGCGCCTATTGTGAAAATGAATTGTGAACTACTCTCGAATGCAATAACCCCCCAACTCCAAAACGGTAGGGAAGCAAGTAGAGGTGCACCAGCACAAGATACATACAGAGGGATCATTGGGCAATAGCGTCTTATGAGGTTATTGTGTGCGTGGCTGCAAAATGCGTTTGAGCGCGAGATAAGTGCAGTTTGGACATCCATGCCTCTCGCGACTAAACGCTTGGTGTTTGATGCCTAAACCGATGTTGCCCCACTGTCTTATGATGTACTCATGCCCACACAAGCATTGGTAAGGTCGGATAAACGTTTCCATGAAAGTTGTGAAGACCCATCACCTTTTACTGTTTAACCGCTTAGAAACACACAAGCGCCTATTGTGAAAATGAATTGTGAACTACTCTCGAATGCAATAACCCCCCAACTCCAAAACGGTAGGGAAGCAAGTAGAGGTGCACCAGCACAAGATACATACAGAGGGATCATTGGGCAATAGCGTCTTATGAGGTTATTGTGTGCGTGGCTGCAAAATGCGTTTGAGCGCGAGATAAGTGCAGTTTGGACATCCATGCCTCTCGCGACTAAACGCTTGGTGTTTGATGCCTAAACCGATGTTGCCCCACTGTCTTATGATGTACTCATGCCCACACAAGCATTGGTAAGGTCGGATAAACGTTTCCATGAAAGTTGTGAAGACCCATCACCTTTTACTGTTTAACCGCTTAGAAACACACAAGCGCCTATTGTGAAAATGAATTGTGAACTACTCTCGAATGCAATAACCCCCCAACTCCAAAACGGTAGGGAAGCAAGTAGAGGTGCACCAGCACAAGATACATACAGAGGGATCATTGGGCAATAGCGTCTTATGAGGTTATTGTGTGCGTGGCTGCAAAATGCGTTTGAGCGCGAGATAAGTGCAGTTTGGACATCCATGCCTCTCGCGACTAAACGCTTGGTGTTTGATGCCTAAACCGATGTTGCCCCACTGTCTTATGATGTACTCATGCCCACACAAGCATTGGTAAGGTCGGATAAACGTTTCCATGAAAGTTGTGAAGACCCATCACCTTTTACTGTTTAACCGCTTAGAAACACACAAGCGCCTATTGTGAAAATGAATTGTGAACTACTCTCGAATGCAATAACCCCCCAACTCCAAAACGGTAGGGAAGCAAGTAGAGGTGCACCAGCACAAGATACATACAGAGGGATCATTGGGCAATAGCGTCTTATGAGGTTATTGTGTGCGTGGCTGCAAAATGCGTTTGAGCGCGAGATAAGTGCAGTTTGGACATCCATGCCTCTCGCGACTAAACGCTTGGTGTTTGATGCCTAAACCGATGTTGCCCCACTGTCTTATGATGTACTCATGCCCACACAAGCATTGGTAAGGTCGGATAAACGTTTCCATGAAAGTTGTGAAGACCCATCACCTTTTACTGTTTAACCGCTTAGAAACACACAAGCGCCTATTGTGAAAATGAATTGTGAACTACTCTCGAATGCAATAACCCCCCAACTCCAAAACGGTAGGGAAGCAAGTAGAGGTGCACCAGCACAAGATACATACAGAGGGATCATTGGGCAATAGCGTCTTATGAGGTTATTGTGTGCGTGGCTGCAAAATGCGTTTGAGCGCGAGATAAGTGCAGTTTGGACATCCATGCCTCTCGCGACTAAACGCTTGGTGTTTGATGCCTAAACCGATGTTGCCCCACTGTCTTATGATGTACTCATGCCCACACAAGCATTGGTAAGGTCGGATAAACGTTTCCATGAAAGTTGTGAAGACCCATCACCTTTTACTGTTTAACCGCTTAGAAACACACAAGCGCCTATTGTGAAAATGAATTGTGAACTACTCTCGAATGCAATAACCCCCCAACTCCAAAACGGTAGGGAAGCAAGTAGAGGTGCACCAGCACAAGATACATACAGAGGGATCATTGGGCAATAGCGTCTTATGAGGTTATTGTGTGCGTGGCTGCAAAATGCGTTTGAGCGCGAGATAAGTGCAGTTTGGACATCCATGCCTCTCGCGACTAAACGCTTGGTGTTTGATGCCTAAACCGATGTTGCCCCACTGTCTTATGATGTACTCATGCCCACACAAGCATTGGTAAGGTCGGATAAACGTTTCCATGAAAGTTGTGAAGACCCATCACCTTTTACTGTTTAACCGCTTAGAAACACACAAGCGCCTATTGTGAAAATGAATTGTGAACTACTCTCGAATGCAATAACCCCCCAACTCCAAAACGGTAGGGAAGCAAGTAGAGGTGCACCAGCACAAGATACATACAGAGGGATCATTGGGCAATAGCGTCTTATGAGGTTATTGTGTGCGTGGCTGCAAAATGCGTTTGAGCGCGAGATAAGTGCAGTTTGGACATCCATGCCTCTCGCGACTAAACGCTTGGTGTTTGATGCCTAAACCGATGTTGCCCCACTGTCTTATGATGTACTCATGCCCACACAAGCATTGGTAAGGTCGGATAAACGTTTCCATGAAAGTTGTGAAGACCCATCACCTTTTACTGTTTAACCGCTTAGAAACACACAAGCGCCTATTGTGAAAATGAATTGTGAACTACTCTCGAATGCAATAACCCCCCAACTCCAAAACGGTAGGGAAGCAAGTAGAGGTGCACCAGCACAAGATACATACAGAGGGATCATTGGGCAATAGCGTCTTATGAGGTTATTGTGTGCGTGGCTGCAAAATGCGTTTGAGCGCGAGATAAGTGCAGTTTGGACATCCATGCCTCTCGCGACTAAACGCTTGGTGTTTGATGCCTAAACCGATGTTGCCCCACTGTCTTATGATGTACTCATGCCCACACAAGCATTGGTAAGGTCGGATAAACGTTTCCATGAAAGTTGTGAAGACCCATCACCTTTTACTGTTTAACCGCTTAGAAACACACAAGCGCCTATTGTGAAAATGAATTGTGAACTACTCTCGAATGCAATAACCCCCCAACTCCAAAACGGTAGGGAAGCAAGTAGAGGTGCACCAGCACAAGATACATACAGAGGGATCATTGGGCAATAGCGTCTTATGAGGTTATTGTGTGCGTGGCTGCAAAATGCGTTTGAGCGCGAGATAAGTGCAGTTTGGACATCCATGCCTCTCGCGACTAAACGCTTGGTGTTTGATGCCTAAACCGATGTTGCCCCACTGTCTTATGATGTACTCATGCCCACACAAGCATTGGTAAGGTCGGATAAACGTTTCCATGAAAGTTGTGAAGACCCATCACCTTTTACTGTTTAACCGCTTAGAAACACACAAGCGCCTATTGTGAAAATGAATTGTGAACTACTCTCGAATGCAATAACCCCCCAACTCCAAAACGGTAGGGAAGCAAGTAGAGGTGCACCAGCACAAGATACATACAGAGGGATCATTGGGCAATAGCGTCTTATGAGGTTATTGTGTGCGTGGCTGCAAAATGCGTTTGAGCGCGAGATAAGTGCAGTTTGGACATCCATGCCTCTCGCGACTAAACGCTTGGTGTTTGATGCCTAAACCGATGTTGCCCCACTGTCTTATGATGTACTCATGCCCACACAAGCATTGGTAAGGTCGGATAAACGTTTCCATGAAAGTTGTGAAGACCCATCACCTTTTACTGTTTAACCGCTTAGAAACACACAAGCGCCTATTGTGAAAATGAATTGTGAACTACTCTCGAATGCAATAACCCCCCAACTCCAAAACGGTAGGGAAGCAAGTAGAGGTGCACCAGCACAAGATACATACAGAGGGATCATTGGGCAATAGCGTCTTATGAGGTTATTGTGTGCGTGGCTGCAAAATGCGTTTGAGCGCGAGATAAGTGCAGTTTGGACATCCATGCCTCTCGCGACTAAACGCTTGGTGTTTGATGCCTAAACCGATGTTGCCCCACTGTCTTATGATGTACTCATGCCCACACAAGCATTGGTAAGGTCGGATAAACGTTTCCATGAAAGTTGTGAAGACCCATCACCTTTTACTGTTTAACCGCTTAGAAACACACAAGCGCCTATTGTGAAAATGAATTGTGAACTACTCTCGAATGCAATAACCCCCCAACTCCAAAACGGTAGGGAAGCAAGTAGAGGTGCACCAGCACAAGATACATACAGAGGGATCATTGGGCAATAGCGTCTTATGAGGTTATTGTGTGCGTGGCTGCAAAATGCGTTTGAGCGCGAGATAAGTGCAGTTTGGACATCCATGCCTCTCGCGACTAAACGCTTGGTGTTTGATGCCTAA
The DNA here is from genome assembly GCA_002895965.2 of Coryphaenoides rupestris. NCBI lineage: Eukaryota > Metazoa > Chordata > Actinopteri > Gadiformes > Macrouridae > Coryphaenoides > Coryphaenoides rupestris. The sequence goes on along the minus strand of PIJE02001196.1, from coordinate 112,186 downwards.
ACCGATGTTGCCCCACTGTCTTATGATGTACTCATGCCCACACAAGCATTGGTAAGGTCGGATAAACGTTTCCATGAAAGTTGTGAAGACCCATCACCTTTTACTGTTTAACCGCTTAGAAACACACAAGCGCCTATTGTGAAAATGAATTGTGAACTACTCTCGAATGCAATAACCCCCCAACTCCAAAACGGTAGGGAAGCAAGTAGAGGTGCACCAGCACAAGATACATACAGAGGGATCATTGGGCAATAGCGTCTTATGAGGTTATTGTGTGCGTGGCTGCAAAATGCGTTTGAGCGCGAGATAAGTGCAGTTTGGACATCCATGCCTCTCGCGACTAAACGCTTGGTGTTTGATGCCTAAACCGATGTTGCCCCACTGTCTTATGATGTACTCATGCCCACACAAGCATTGGTAAGGTCGGATAAACGTTTCCATGAAAGTTGTGAAGACCCATCACCTTTTACTGTTTAACCGCTTAGAAACACACAAGCGCCTATTGTGAAAATGAATTGTGAACTACTCTCGAATGCAATAACCCCCCAACTCCAAAACGGTAGGGAAGCAAGTAGAGGTGCACCAGCACAAGATACATACAGAGGGATCATTGGGCAATAGCGTCTTATGAGGTTATTGTGTGCGTGGCTGCAAAATGCGTTTGAGCGCGAGATAAGTGCAGTTTGGACATCCATGCCTCTCGCGACTAAACGCTTGGTGTTTGATGCCTAAACCGATGTTGCCCCACTGTCTTATGATGTACTCATGCCCACACAAGCATTGGTAAGGTCGGATAAACGTTTCCATGAAAGTTGTGAAGACCCATCACCTTTTACTGTTTAACCGCTTAGAAACACACAAGCGCCTATTGTGAAAATGAATTGTGAACTACTCTCGAATGCAATAACCCCCCAACTCCAAAACGGTAGGGAAGCAAGTAGAGGTGCACCAGCACAAGATACATACAGAGGGATCATTGGGCAATAGCGTCTTATGAGGTTATTGTGTGCGTGGCTGCAAAATGCGTTTGAGCGCGAGATAAGTGCAGTTTGGACATCCATGCCTCTCGCGACTAAACGCTTGGTGTTTGATGCCTAAACCGATGTTGCCCCACTGTCTTATGATGTACTCATGCCCACACAAGCATTGGTAAGGTCGGATAAACGTTTCCATGAAAGTTGTGAAGACCCATCACCTTTTACTGTTTAACCGCTTAGAAACACACAAGCGCCTATTGTGAAAATGAATTGTGAGACATAAACTCGTATGTGAGGTGGAAGAGGAGGGAGGGAGGATATTTTGGGGGGAGTGGGAGGGAGGGAACAGA